>SNQJ01S0016801.1:95865-143220 GCA_010110895.2 Picea sitchensis | reverse complement strand
AGAATGATGTTGGATATGATGCAATCTATTTTGTAAATGTTAATTTTATGAATGGGTGTCGATAATTGAATTATGGGATATTATGAGATCTATTTCTAAATTGAAAATTTTGATGTTAAAGTTGTTGGTACGCAGACACGGAATTGAAATTATGGTTGTATGCAATTACATGATGATAATGCATAGAAATGTATGAGTTTGTGTTACAGACTAATTTGCAGGTTATGGGCTATGAAATAGCCAAGGGATAATGATGATGAAAGTGGATGTCATGACCACTGGCCGAGAAACAATATGGTATGAATCTTTGTATGATAAATAATATTGGTTTGGATGCATTGCTATGATATGTGGACCAGTGCAAGATTTCAGGTGGTGAGACTGCCCAAAATTGAATAGAAGATGACAAAACTCCCAGCAACATGATGTCAATGTACATTCCATTGTAGGGTGTGGACCCTAGTCATGATTAGGAGGGGTGGAGGCATTTTCCACCATGTATCCTCTGAAACCTAAAGTCATGGGAGGACGATGTTAGCTCACGCTCCCCTAGACATGTGATGATGACTGTCAGTTGCCTGTTGGGGGAAGCTTGGTCAAGATAGTGACACTTCTGCTTACGGGTTCTATTTGGAGTTAGGTCAATATAGTTGATGCTCCAAGATAGTCCAGCAGAGGAAGGATAGGAATGGAACATGGAAGTAAGTTTGGGAGGAAGGATGAGTAGAAATACTTGAGAGTGCATGGAGATTTGTCTTATGGTGGAATTTATTGTTTTTCCTTCCAAAAAGAAAATGTATATATATATATATATATGAATATTCATAATTATGTAACTAAATTACAATTGTCTAAATAACATTCTTGAACTAGATAATTATAATTAAAGGATTTCCCAAACATTTGATTGGTTTATTTTCTTTTATAAAATGAATATTTTTGTGGAATGGATTGGATGCATATGGAAATTACTGTAGAGATGATAGTTATTGATATTAGTACATGAACGAGACTTGTATGCACTAGTTACACATGCATTTCTTGCACACGTACACTAGTATGTATGAGTTTCTTGTCTTACTTACTAATAATGTCAGTTATTTATTAGGAATGTTTGAACCATGTTTCTTTTCCCTTGTATCATAAAATACTTTAACTTTGGGACAAAGTTTCCTGAAGGGTGGGTGTATGTAACAAGCCTACTTAAATAGGTTCTTAAGGTTTATCAAGTATAGTTAATTAAATAATTAACTGTCCTAATGTGTATTAGTTAAATAATAATTATTTATTAATAATATTAATTAATTAATTGATTGATTAATTAACACATTTAATGTTTGGGTAACGAATTAAAGGCTTAATAACTTTTAATTCATTATTAGAAAACTTTACATATACAGGGATAAAGCATTGAATGGAGGGATAGGGTATTAAATGGAGGGATAAGGTATTAAATGGAGGGATAAGGTGGGTGGCATTAAAGGAAGGTAGGAGGCGGTGAATGGGAGAGGATATGAGGGGGCAGAGGCATTTGGGGAGAGGGACTTTTTGGAAACTTTGGGGAAAGGAAGATTTTATGAGATTAGGGACTGTGTTCTATGGTTTGTATTTTTCTGGTTTGGTTCGGATTTTGGGTGGACTATTATAGGGGTGCATCGGTTGTTGGGAGTTTTGGGCTCGAGGGCCAGGAATCCTCACAGAATCCTGGAGCTCGGGAGCCAGATAGGCTCTGTTCCTAGCTGGCAGGGAGGAAGGATTCGGTTTTGGACAGAGTTTGGGAAGAGAAACAGCGAGGACAGACGAAGATTAGAGAAATAGCATCAGACAGAGGTATGTACTTTCATGAATTTGTTGTGTTATGTGGTTGTTAATTAAATTTATTTTCATACTGTTCATAAATTTAATTTATGTTGAATAATAAATGATTATAAGTTGAATATTAAATTGTACAGGATATAATTTCTTTATTCTTTATTTTAGCTTGTGTTTTATAAGGCTCTGTGGGGACAGAGACCTTACAAGAAAGGGGTGCATCATTGTTTCAGCAAATTGAGTTACTGATGAAATGAATGCAGGATGACCCGTACCTTTTAATACGAGATTTAGCCTCAACTATTGTTCATAGTATCCCGACGGAGTCAAACGATCCTAGGTCCACAGTCCCCGACAACACCCGTGGGTTGGGAAACCTTGAACCCACAACATCATCGATCGATCCTTCAGAGGAAGGGACAACTCAACCAAAGACAGGTCAGGTCTCGATAGAGACACAACCGCCCAATCCCTTGAGTACTCTTATACTTATTTATAGTGACGACGAGAGTCTGGAACCCGCTCATGGCACCCCAGTGCAAGTCCAAGAAGAAAAAGGTCCCGAGAAAGTCACTTACCCTGAGACCAAAGTCCAAGACAAGTAGGCCTCATAGATGGAAACAAGGTCCAAAGCTGGCCTCGACAAAAGAGAGTCTGACAGACAGGAAGCAGAAGGAAGACCGAGTGACGAAAATCTGCAAAAGAGAATCAACATCTCTATGACCGACGAACAAGTAAGCGATGAGTCTTTGCCCGATGCCTCCATCATGCCTAATATTCAAGTCTCGAGAAAAAGAAAAGCAGAGGATGGATCCACAAAACAGAGTCAAGAAATTCAAGAAACCACTCCTGAATGAATATACACCACAGGTAGTCTGAGGAACAACCTCTCATGGGGATATCAATAGATACCAGAACCTGTAGACGAAGTAGCATACATCTATGTGATAACTTATGATCAAAAGAGGAAGGCCATCGTTCAAAGGACCGCGAAGAGGTGAAGGATCACTTTGGATCAATCCATCATGGTTACCATAGAAGATAACCTAATCATCATTACAGATGCTCGCATGTCTGAACTGATCGGTGTAGGAAAATACCTCTGATATGCCAACTAGGACAGAGCCAGGAGAGATGAAAAGGAACTAGCCAACACATGGGAGGAGCTCAAACACCTGCACCATCTTGTTAAATGCTATAAACGGGCCACACAGATCACTGCATATCTGAAGGAAGAATTCAATGGATTTTATAACGAGTTCAAGAAGGAAAGGAACCTGTTGACAGAGAACATAGTCGAATTCTAGGAGGATACTCTTATGGCACTCGCGACATGCAAAGAGATGGAAAAATGGCACGAAAAGGAACAGTTAGCGGTAGAGAGACTCAAATACATTGAAGTGGTCTAGTAGGGGAGAAAAATGTAAAATCATGGCATTCGGTTGGTTGGAAAAAGTAGTTTAGACCACATGAAGAAATCGTCCAAATATAAGGCGAAGATGACCCGAGACCCACACCGAGAAATCCAAAAGAAATGGGTCAAGTGCCAGAAACACTGGCGTAAAATTAATAAATTAATGAAAGATGTCAGTCTCCCTGAATTCGACACTCCTGATGAATTCACTAACCTGAGCAATGTGTTCAAGATGCACTCCATACAAGACTCACTCTATTTCGAAGGGTGCGTAAAATTCATCGATGCAATGCCAGGACAAGTGCAACAATTCGCAGGTCATCTGATCCAAGCTCGATCCATGCTGCAACTATTGAACTCTAGTTTGTTAAAATACTAGGCACATGCAGTAGACATCAGAGGAGAATATGTTGCCCCTATGGAACAACACAGGTTCCCATGGGATTAAACCTGCGAAAATCTATTTATCAATTGGTCTGAATATGAAATAAGCCACCCTTTTCAAGAGACATCTCAAGTGGACCGTTGAAAGAAACTATTGGATGATTACTCTACGTGGCAATTTTTGTTTGGCCTAAATTGTATTTAGTTGTTAATTACAGTTGAATTTTAGATTATAAATAGAGGCATCGATAGATGAGTAAAAGGTCGATGGTTGTTGTAAGAACTCCTTTTTTGTTGTTGTTGATAACTATTTTGAGACTGTTGTGAATTGTGAAGTCCTTCTAGACCAAAGACAAGCTATTTTCATCAGATGTATGTGATTGGAGTTGGAGAAGAATTAATTCATTTCATGTTCCATGAATGATGCAGTAAATGAGTAAGAGAAATTAATTTTGTTGTCAAGTTATCTGGTGCAATGTCTTGATGTTCTTTTATTTAATGATGAGGATAAATTGTTGTGTTGTTATGTGATGAATGTTATGGTAGATGAATTATTTTTCTTACCATGAACTTGATTACATTTTTTCTTCTTCTATTAAATAAGCTTTATTATCAAACAGTAATTGGATGCTCATTTAGTTAATGTATTAGTACTAGGCCCTATGGAATAGAATCATTGTCTGCATGTTTGAGAAGTGGGTTATCCGAAGCTCGACCTCTTCCCTCTAGTTAAAACCCTTGTCTTGTTATTTTTCAAGTTGGTTTATACTGGCTTGCCTCTCTCATATTAGCCCCACCCAAGAGAAATATGGAGAAAGAACTGTCCTAACTGAAGGAAGAGCCTTCACCAGAAACCACAAAGCCCATCGATAATTCAACTAGATCGTAAGATCTGGAGAACCATTCCACTCCAAATGCGACAGAGTCTAAATGGGCCTCGGTGGCGGGTTTGGTTCCTACTGTTGAATTAGGGGATTTAGGCCCCATCAAAAGAACTGGCACTAGAAGAAGGTCCACAATGAATGGTTGAGTATATAAGTTATATGACATTTCAAACAGGCTACAAATTCGTAACGGCCCACATACATGGCTAGTAATTGGACAAACATCCCACGCTTACCGAGTACTCTTGAAGAAGATAACTCACCCAATTCCGAGGAAGGAGAAGTTCCACTTCAATACAACCAACCTTGGTTGGTCGGAGATGCTGTGGCCGTCCCGGGATGATTACATAATCTTCCCCGACACCCAGAAAAGTCACTTCCCAAGTATGATCCTGAAACTTCATCTTTGCCCAAAGATCACATCAAGAAATTCATACTTGCGATCTAACTTATGAACGTCCAAAATGAAGACATAGTATGCATACTTTTCCCATACACATTTGAAAATTCAACTTCCACGTGGTATTTTAATTTGCCAGTAGGATCCATAACCAGCTGGACTAAATTACAAAAGAATTTTCTAGACAAATTTGCAGAAAAAACTACTACGGGAGCCCTAATGGCTGAGTTGTTCATAGCCACCATGACCCCAAAATAAAGGGTCAAATATTTCAATCAAATATTCACGACCATCCTAAACAAATTCCAGCTCGCGGTGAAACCAACTCAAGAATTACAAATTGAGGTTTATGCCAACAAGCTCCCAGCTTCTATTTCCATGTTCATTAAAAGAGACGCCAAGCAAACCCTTGTGAAATTTTTTGAAGAATCCAAGATGATATAATTCCATATGAAAGGATGTAAAGAAGTCCAGGCTTCTCTGGTGAGGAAAGAAATCCAACCTCCCCCTAGAAGAGGACTCCTTTCGACCAGACTGCCGGGGAAACCGGTTGAACAAACTCCCGACAAAGGTAATGGAGATATAGAAGATTTGCAGCGCATAGTCAAGAAACTATCGAATGAGATTATAGACATGAAAAGGATCACAGGAGAAGTAAACCAAGGCCAAAGACCCTATAAGCCTTTATTTAAAAGAATTCATCATTTCAAAGAAATTTAACCTCCCCCAACCAACTTAAACATCAACCTAGGGAATGTCGCATCTAATTCTTTTTGTGCTTACCACCAAGAGAACCACTTGGAGAGAGAATCCCGTCAATGGGTCCATGCCATGAATTTGATGGCCAATCGTTTTCTCCTTGAACTTTCCCTGACCGAACAATCAAGCAGTTCGGCCATGAATAGTGTCGATCAGGAAGAGGTTGACCCACCGCGGGACACAACCATGCTGATATGGGATCTCGATCTGATCGTGTCTTCAGGTGACCTGTTTGTGTCTCAAGAACAACTCACAGGGGTATCAGTAGTCCAGACACATAGCAAGGGACAACCTAGCTCGAAAGATGTCGATGCCACCCGAACCCTGCAAAGTAAGTTAACTCCTTACTGCCTAAAAATGCCTTTCTCCCCCGGTAAAAAGCCTATAAGAATCCACATCCAATATTCCCCAAATTTAGAGTATAACGTAGTCAAAGATCTGAAGAAGCTGAAAGATAACATATCAGTTATGGACATATGTACAATTCCTCAACAGAAGGAATTCCTATTACATGCTCTGAATTTGGTAGGAAACCTGTCCAACGGTAATAGTCAGAACAAGACTCTCCCCACGACAGATTTAGAAAATAAGCCAACCATGAACACCTGCTTGGAAGGTAGGAAAGAAAGGCCTTTTCTTCCACCCTTCCTTTTGACGTTTGAAGTCTTCAACAAGAATCTTCAAAATTTCCTGGTTGATTCGGGGGCGTCCTCTAATGTCATGCCCTTGGGCGTATGTAATACATTAGATGTTGTCCCTCTCAAAAGTGATAAACACGTCATACAACTTGATAGAACCCAGGTCAAGGTCATGGGAGAACTCAAAGACGTGATGATCAGGATAGCGACGCATCCTAATTTCATGCAGGTCATTGACATCATTGTGGTGGACATCCCTAAGGCGTATGGACTATTGTTGAGTTGATATTGGTCTAAAAATCCAAACAGATATTCCAGTACCGACTGGGCACACCTTTGGATACCACTAAAGGGATACAAGAACATGATCATGATCGATAGGGAAAGATATCTGAAACATAGGGTCACTGATCTGGAAACCCCGAATGAACCAGCCTCTACCAACTTCCCCACATTGGGAAACTAGTCTTGTGATTCTCACTTCAGAAACTTTTCCCCTCTCCTGTCCAATGTTTCTCCTACTCAAAACTCTAAAATGATCTTTCAAGAAGAATCCCCAACACTGATAGAAGATTCTTTCTTTTGTCAAAACCCCACGCTAGGAATTCTAGAGGAAGAGGTCAGAGAATAGAACATGGGTGAGGGGAGAGAAAGGAGAAATTATCTTTCACAAATTTGGATCCTTTATTTTGATGGATCTAAATTGCAAGAAGGGTTAGGATCCAGGTGCATACTCATTAATCAGAAGGGTAAACGACATTTCCTGTCCTGTACGCTAGAATTCGAGTGTACCAACAATACCGCCGAGTATGAAGCTCTCGTACAAGGGTTAAAGAAAGCCATAGATTTGGGTATCAATGAATTGAAGGTTTTTGGGGATTCTAAGATCAATTTTAGACAAGTAAGGAATACTATTCATTGTAAATTTCCTCATCTTAAGAACTGCCAGCAAGAGGTGCATAGGCTAATGGAACACTTTGACGCTTTCAATATCACCACAATCCTGAGAGAAAAAAACATTATTACTGACTCCTTGGACACAGCCACTTCCCGAATATCACCTTTAGAATATTATGAAGCCTGCCAATTCACTGTGGAGCTACTCTACAGACCGTCGGTGTCGAACAATATTTCCAATTGGAAAGAATTTGAAGGAGATGAGAAAATCATAAACTTCTTGACCAACCAAGACTATTTCAAAGACCTGGCCATAGATGATGAAGATTTCCGAGAGCAGACAACTGAGACTAATCCCCGAAAAGGAAAATATGTTGGAAATTTGAAATCCCACAAAATCCCCAAGGGAATAGCTAATCTAGAAAGTATGTTCAATCTAAAGGATCATTTTAAAGAACCCAAAAATGCGAAGACTGGTAGCTCTTGCTCCGTCAATGAAATTGTGAATCTTGGGACCCCAGAGAACCCAAAGAATGTAAATCTCAAAAAAACTGTATTTAAGGAAGACAGGAAGGCCGACCTCATATTATTCATGCAATACTAGGATGTTTTCACATGGTCCTATAAGGATTTAAAAACGTATGACACCCGCATCATTCAACACATTATCCCGTTAAAACCTGAAATGAAGCCTTTCCAGTAGAATCTTTGAAAGTACCATTCATCCCTGGAAACTCTCATGTATCAAGAGTTGAGGAAAATTTTAGATGCGAAGATAATTTTCCAAGTTAGGCATTCTGCCTGGGTAGTGAATCTTGTTCCAGTGAGGAACAAGTCAGGAGAAATTTGACTATGTGTAGATTTTCGGAACCTTAACAGAGCTTCAGAAAAGGACAATTATCCTGTCTTACCAATGGAACAAATCCTACAGACCATGTCAGGCTTAGAGATTTTCTCCTTGCTAGACGGATTTTTAAGATACAACTAAGTGTTGGTTTCGGAAGAAGACCAATTAAAAACTACCTTCCGATCCGAATGGGGAACCTTTGCTTATAAGCGCATGCCCTTCGGCTTAATTAATGCAAGAGAAACATTTCAAAGGGCCATGGATGTGGCTTTCCAGGGACTCATCAATAAGTGTGTGGTATTTTATTTAGATGACGTAACAGTGTATTCAAGGAATAGAAAAGAACACATTCAACACTTAACTCAAATTTTTGAGAGATGGATGAAGTACGGTATATCGTTGAACCCTAAGAAAACTTTTTTCGGTGTTGAGGAAGGAAATTTGTTAGGTGATATTATATCCCAAGAAGACATTCTCATAGACCCCTAAAGGATTAAGGCCATAGCTCAACTCCCACTTCCCCATAACAAGAAGGCCATGCAGTCCTTTTTCAGGCAAATCAATTTCGTGAGGAAGTTCACTCCCAACTTCGGTGAAATCATCAAACCCTTGAAAAAGATGATTCAAAAGTATTCCAAGTTCAAATGGGATGATGACCTAAAAGACGCTTTCAACAATATCAAAGTTGCCATCTCCCTAGCCCCGGTGTTGTGAAGTCCCGATTTCAATAGGGATATTAACCTGTATACTTTTTCCTCCGACCAATCGCTCATCGCGTTTTTGATCCAGAAATATGATGACAACAACGAGGCCCCAATTTACTTTATGAATACTAATATTCAAGGAGTTGAGATTAATTATCCTGCCATATATAAACAGTCCTACGAGGTCTACAAGGCAGTAAAACATTTTAGATCCTACATTCTCAAATATCACACTAAGGTGATTGTGTCGCACCCTGTGGTCCAAACCCTCTTTACTCAACAAGAAATGGGGAAAAGGAGAGGTATCTGGATGGCAGTAGTCCAGGAATTTGATCTAGACATAAAACCTTCCAAACTAGTAAAAGGACAAGGTCTGTGTAAGCTCGCAGTCGAAGCCCAGGATCAAGCAAATGAAGACTCCAAGTGGGAAAACGAAATGGCACTATGGTGCAATGAAGTGGCATACATCGCCCCAAAACAGGACTCCTGGTACAAGGATTTGACTTATATTTTTCATCGTGGGGCTTGTCCCGAGAACCTCAACCCTAAGGAAGGAGAGCCCTAAGATTGAAATCTGCACAGTATCATCTTATAAATTATGTACTCTTTTGGATCAACTATGATGGGGTATTATTGAGATGTCTCGAATGAGTAGATGCTGACAAGGTGTTGAAGAAACTCCATGATGACCCCTCCGGAGGAAACTTTGCAGGGGACACCACCTCTCATAAAATTTTGAGAGCTGACTATTATTGGCCCACTTTGTTCAAAGATGCTCATACCTACACTAGGAATTGTAAGACTTGTCAAATGAGCGTTGGCAAGGAAAAAAGGGCAGCAATCCCACTTCAGCCTGTAATGGTCTCTAGACCTTTTGAGCAATGGGGGCTGGATATCATAGGAGAAATTTCACCTAGCTCTTCCAAACTGCACAAATACATTCTTACTGAAACCGACTATTTCACAAAAATGGGCAGAGGTCGTTCCTCTGACTCATGTAAATGAGAAAATAGTAATCCAATTTATAGAACAATAGTTGATCATGAGGCTTGGTGTCCCCTCTGTTCTAGTCTTTGATAATGCATCTTACTTCTCTTCTACCCTATTGACGAAGTTTTCTATGGACAAAAGAATCATAATCAAGTACTCTACAAATTATTACCCTCAGGGAAATAGTGTGGCTGAATCAGCCAACAAGAACATAGTAAGGATACTAAAGAAGACGGTTACGGACAACCAAAGAAATTAGCATAATCAACTTCATAATTCCCTGTGGGCTGATAGGATCACACCCAAATAATCCATAGTAAATTCCCCATACTTTCTGTTCTACGAACAGGAAGCCATCCTCCCAAATGGTATTTATCTACCATCTCTCCAATTGGCCCAAGATTCTAATGAGGAACCCTCGTCAGCCATACAATAGAGGATCAACACTCTACTCATGTTAGAAGAAGAGAGAGAAAAGGCTAAGTCAAAATTATTTGCTCATCAACAGATAGTGAAAAGATGGTTCGATAAGCATAAAGCTAAGGAAAAGAACTTCGAAGTAAGAGATTTAGTCCTGAAGTGGGATAGGGTGAATGAACCCAAAGGGAAACATTCCAAGTTTCATAACCTATGTCTTCGACCTTTACAAGTAGTTGAAAATATTGGGGTAGGTACTTATCGGTTGCAAAATCTGAGGGGGAAACCTGATGCCCTCCTAGTAAACAGTCGAGCCCTAAAACAATACTTCCAATTAAAAAAAAAAAACAAACAAAAAGAAGAAAATAATGACTTCGATCAATACAGATAAAAGAAGTATCAGAGATATCTTCTCTGAGGTTCGGTAATACCTCGAGGGAAAGGGAAGAGGAACAGAGATTCTGCATCCACCCAGTGAATCGCCATTTGTTGAGTACTCAACACACCCTAAAAGTTATATGATTATTTCCTTTTGAGTACCACCCTGTAGTTTACTTTTGACCATTTTCGCCTTGGCTTGAAACTGATTCTTCTCTTCTCTTATATATTTCACATTTTAATTGATTAAAAGTTCACTTGAACATACAACGAATAATCATCTTAACTCTAAATTACTTAACAACTACTCAAGGAATCGACAACCCATATTTTTTCCCTGACTCACAAGATAATTTTGGCATCGGCGGAAGATGATGGTGGTGAAAACCATTTGGGGATTCAAAATAGTTGAGTACCAACCCTCATCGACGTCGACTGATGAAATGTTTCTTTCCTATGAATAAACCGTGGGAAAGAGTTTTTCAAAGACCAATTTGATCGGCTTTGGCAGAAAGATGTAATAATACGCACTGCATGAAAGAAAGAGTAAACTCCCCCATCGCCAACCCCTATATCGTGGGCATCCGAATTTTCATCAATAGCCTATCAATGTAAGTACACACTCTGATAATAATCGATCCCCGATTCATTCACCAAGTGATGTGATGTGACGAGACGTGTTGACCCCAGAGTGTGGTAGGTACGTTGCAATTACGATTCTCAGTTAATTCATGGATCATGCATTCATTACTGACTCATGCATGAATCAAAAGGAACCGTTAAACTTGAGTGTGGTAGGTACGTTGCAATTATGATTCTCAATTAATTCATGAATCATGCATTAGTTACTGACTCATGCATGAATCAAAAGGAACCGTTAAACTTGTCGATGCAATGCATCTCCATCCATGCTTCCGTTGTCAACTAGTCATAATTTATCTGCAGAAAATCCGATAGTGGTTTATTTTGAATTTGCGTTCATTACTCGTATTAACTAACTAATATGACTGATAGTATCTCCCATTTATATTCCTTTCGAGTCATTGTGTATGATCCCATTCTGCACAACAAGAATTTCATGGAAAACAGGAGAGGGAAGCTAACATTCCACAGGAAGTGTTAAAATTCCAGTGAGTATTAAAACCATTATCTTAGCCAACATTACAGTAATAATGCCTCTGAAGAAGCCGTCCACCAGGAAATTGTTGAGATCCCCTAAGCTGCAGGACTCATAAGTAGGAGAAGGTCCATCCCCATCAATTGCAATGCAGTTAGATTTCTCCCCCAAACTAGTATCCATCATTAAGAGAATCAACAAGGATCCGTTTGTCCAACCCCTAGATTTCGGACACATGGAGGAAAGTATTGGAGCCAAGATGGAATTTCCTCATTGGGAAGAAGTTTTCAAGAAAACCGAGAAAGAATAACCCCTTGAATATACCCTTCATAGCGATCTTGAAACAAGGAAGAGCGATGATGAGGTCCTCCCCAATATTCGCAGGGCTTATATGCACATGGTGGCAAGCCGATCTCCAGTATTTCCCTACATTGAGCTCTTGAAGTGGATCATTGACCACACTGATGCCCAAAAGTGTTTGATTAGTGATGATAATGGCGATGCGTCGGAGTCTTCCCGACATCATAGGTTCAGAGCTACTATAAGCTCAAATATTCTGAGCTAAAGTTGAGCACCGATTTCGTATTAAGTTTCCATGCGTCACATGATACCAGAAAAATCATGTCATCTTGGTGGAGAGAAGACAAAAAATTCATGAACAGGACTACTGCCTGGTACCCAACGACCAATCTCAGGGAACCATACATATACCTCATGGCTTTACTTTGCAGGTTACATGGGGAAAAAGATTGTTCCCAATTTTCAGAGGCTTGGATGCCTCTGGCTTTTACAATTGTTATTTCAGGCACAGGGTTCAACTGGGGTGCCATCATCTCCAAACAGCTAAGCACCTACATAAGACAGGCTCAGGAGTCGAAGGAGGGAGATACCCCCACCTTCTACATGGTTTCGTATCTACTGGACGTGTTCTATGCTAGAAACGCTTTTGATGGGATGAATCTGAATTGGCACCCTTCATAGTTGGCTATCCATGTCTACTTCAGCATCCTATGGGAAAACAAGTACAAAAAGTCCTATGTTGTTATCAGTGATCAATTTATTTCACGCAATTACTCCTTTCTCTTCAGAAGAGAGTGCCCTAAATTATCAAATGAAGCAAAGAAGGTTATAGCCAAAATTGGCCACTGGTATTTGGAAGAACGGGAAACCTACATCAGAGTTTTTGGTGCCATAGGAGCACCACACTTATTACCCATTTATGTTCCCGACCGGCTAGTGTTAGGGGAAATTTGCTATCAGACATTCCTGCAAGGATAAAATGAAACTTTAGTAAAATACAAGAAGCAGGATTTCATACCATATGGGTTTCATATTGGGTTCTGTGTGGTCAAAGATACCACACATGCTAAACAAATCGGTCTAGGTCAATTGGAATTTTAGTTCCAAACTGACCGATTTTGCAAACACGATCCCAAGGGATTGGTTCTACAGCACGCGTCACAGGTATAATCGTATTGGCCCTATGCCCATGACCAGTTCAAAGATGAAATATTTACTAAAAATGCCCAAGACTAGAATGTGGTGGCATCCAGGAGAGTTGATCCTCGAGGAACCAGGTTTAGATCTATGAGCCACGAAGAGAAGGCAACATTTCTGGAGCAGGCAGTTCAAGAAATTAGCCGAATCCCGGGAGAAGTAGTTGCACATGAATTGGATGAAGAAACAATCGATCCTGAAGCAGACATTGAAGCTATCGGAATTCACCAGGAATCCTTGGTACAAAACAGGGATCTTTCGGAAGATCATGTTGCACAAGAAAGGGGTACGTCATTGTTTCAGCAAATCGAGTTGCTGATGAAATGAATGTGGGATGAACCATACCTTTTAATAGGAAATGAAGCCTCAAATGTTGTTCAGAGTATTATGACGGAGTCAAACGATCATGGGTCCATAGTCCCTGAAAATGCTCGTGGGTTGGGAAACTCTGAACCTGCAACATCATCAATCGATCCTTCGGAGGATGGCACAACTCAACCATAGACAGGTTGGTTCTCGATAGAGGCACAAGTGCCCAATACCTTGAGTACTCTTATACATATTGACAGTGATGATGAGAGTCTAGAACCCACTCACGGCACCCCGGTGTGAGTCCAAGAAGAAAAAGGTCCAATGAAAATGACTTCCCCTGAGCCCGAAGTCCAGGACAAGAGGGCCTCACAGATGGAAACAGGGTCTAAAGGTGGCCTTGACACAAGATATTCTGACAGATAGGAAGCAGAAGCAAGACCGAATGATGAAACTGCACAAAAGAGAATCGACAGCTCTACTATCAGTGAACAAGTAAGCGATGAGTCTGTGCTTGATGCCTCCATCACGCCCAATATTCAAGTCCCAGGCGAATGACAAGTAGAGAATGGATCCAAAAAGCAGAACGAAGAAATTTGAGAAACGACTCCTGAGCGAATACATACCATAGGTAGTCTGAGGAACAACCTCTCATGGGGAGATCAACAGATACCAGAACTCGTAGACAAAGTAGCAGACATCTATGTGATCTCTTATGATCAAAAGAGGAAGGACATCGTTCAAAATACCTCGAAGAGTTGAAGAACCACTTTGGATCAATCCATCGTGGTTACCACAGAAGAGAACCTAATCAGCACTACAGATGCTCGCACGTCTGAACTGATCGGCATAGGAAAATCCCTCTCAGAAGCCGCCCAGGACAGAGCCAGGAGAGATGAAAAGGAACTAGCCAACACATGGCAGGAGCTCAAACACTTGTGCCATCTTGTCAAATACTATAAAGGGTCCATAGAGACCACTGCATATCTGAAGGAACAATTCAATGGATTTTATAACGAGTTCAAGAAGGAAAGGCACCTATTGACCAAGAACATAGTCAAATTCCAGGAGGATACTCTTATGGCACTCATTACATGCAAAGAGATGGAAAAATGGAATGAAAAGGCACAATTAGCAGTAGAGAGACTCAAATACATTGAAGCATTCCAGCAGGGGTGAGAAAAGGAAAATCATGGCATTCGACTCGTTGGAAAAAGTAGTTTTGACCACATGAAGAAATCCATCGAATACTAGGAAAAGATGACCTGGGACCCACACAGAGAAATCCAAAAGAAATGGGCCAAGTTCCAGAAACACTGGGGTAAAATTAATAAAGTAATGAAATACATCGGTCTCCCTGAATTCGACACTCCTGATGAATTCACTAACCTGAGCGATGTGTTCAAGACACACTCCATACAAGACTCGCTCTGGGCTGAAGGGTGCGCAAAAGTCATCGATGCAATTCCAGGAAAAGTGCAACAATTTGTTGGTCATATGATCTGAGCTCGTGCCATGCTGCAACTGCTGAACTCAAGTTTGGTAAAATATCGGGCACATGTCATAGACATCAGAGGAACATATGCTGCCCCTATGGAACAACAAAGGTTTCATGGGCTCAAACCTATGAAAATTTGTTTATCAGTTGGCCTAAATATGAATGAAGCCAACCTTTTCAAGAGACATCTCAGGTGGACCGTTGAAAGAAACTATTGGATGATTGCTCTACATGGAAATTTTTGTTTGGCCTAAATTGTATTTAGCCGTTAATTACAGTTGAATTTTAGATTATAAATAGAGACATGAACCGATGAGTAAAAGGTTGATGGTTGTTGTAAGAACTCCTTTTTTGTTGTTGTTGAAAACTATTTTGAGATTGTTGTGAATTGAGAAGTCCTTTTGGACCAAAGACAAGCTATTTTCATCATATGTATGTGATTGG
Source organism: Picea sitchensis (assembly GCA_010110895.2). NCBI lineage: Eukaryota > Viridiplantae > Streptophyta > Pinopsida > Pinales > Pinaceae > Picea > Picea sitchensis. The sequence continues at coordinate 127,831 of SNQJ01S0016801.1, read as the reverse complement.
AGTTGGAGAAGAATTACTTCCTTTTCTGTTCCATGAATGATGAAGTAAATGAGTAAGAGCAATTAATTTTGTTGTCAAATTATCTGGTGCAATGTCTTGATGTTCTTTTCTTTAATGATGAGGATAAATCATTGTGTTGTTATGTGATGAATGTTATGGTAGATGAATTATTTTGCTTACCATGATCTTGATTACATATGTGTTTTCTTCTGTTAAATTAGTTTTCTTCTCAGAAAATAATTGGATGCTCATTTGGTTAATGTATTAGTACTAGGCCCTATGGCATAGAATCATTGTCTTCATGTTTGAGCAGCGGGTTATCCCAATATCGACCTCTTTCCTCTAGTTAAATTTTCTATCCTATTATTTGTCAAGTTGGTTTATATTGGCTTGCCTCTCTCATATCATCCCCACCCAAGAGAACTATGGAAAAAGAAATGTCCTAACTGGAGGAAGAGTCTTCACCAGAAAAAAACAAATCCAATCGATAATTCGGCTAGATCGCAAGATCTGGAGAACCATTCCACTCCAAATGCGACATAGTCTAATTGGGCCTCAGCAGCGGGTTTGGTTCCTATTGTTGAATCAGGGGATTTAGGCCCCATCAACAGATCCCACCATTGTCTTGAAGATTTAAATTATACCACGGTGGGTAATATTCCATGTATATCATGTGATATCACTAGTCTATATCTAGTGGATGGTTGCTTGAAGTTTGAGCCCTGGGAGGCTTGCCAAGACAATGAGGAACTTCGGTCTATGCCGATGGTTATGTCAAGACCTTGTTCTTTTGTTTTTTCTTCTGGGCTTAACAAGTTCACTAAAATAAAGATTCTCTAACCAAGAATACCTCACACATTTTCAATGCATGGTTCTCATTTGGTATGATACTTTCCATTGAAACCCCTCCATCAATTTTATGATAGTAATGTAATATTTTATGATAGAATTGAAGCATGGTTGGAGGAATCATATTCATATAAAGTTCCCATGAATTATCTATATGACATTTTTAATATAGTGGATATAGTTTTTCAAGTCTTAATTATTCCTACTTTTAGTCTATTTTTATTCCAATCTCTTTCGCTAATCATTTTTCTTGAACATATGTTCCTAGGCTTCAGATTACAAGGATGGTTCCATTGGTAGTATGACTTTAAATAACTCTTTTATNTGTTGAATCAGGGGATTTAGGCCCCATCAACAGATCCCACCATTGTCTTGAAGATTTAAATTATACCACGGTGGGTAATATTCCATGTATATCATGTGATATCACTAGTCTATATCTAGTGGATGGTTGCTTGAAGTTTGAGCCCTGGGAGGCTTGCCAAGACAATGAGGAACTTCGGTCTATGCCGATGGTTATGTCAAGACCTTGTTCTTTTGTTTTTTCTTCTGGGCTTAACAAGTTCACTAAAATAAAGATTCTCTAACCAAGAATACCTCACACATTTTCAATGCATGGTTCTCATTTGGTATGATACTTTCCATTGAAACCCCTCCATCAATTTTATGATAGTAATGTAATATTTTATGATAGAATTGAAGCATGGTTGGAGGAATCATATTCATATAAAGTTCCCATGAATTATCTATATGACATTTTTAATATAGTGGATATAGTTTTTCAAGTCTTAATTATTCCTACTTTTAGTCTATTTTTATTCCAATCTCTTTCGCTAATCATTTTTCTTGAACATATGTTCCTAGGCTTCAGATTACAAGGATGGTTCCATTGGTAGTATGACTTTAAATAACTCTTTTATCAACCATTTTAAACGTATGATAGGAGTATGGTAGAATAGATTAATGTATTTTCCTTGCATAACATTACCTTTGATTCCTAGTTTTTTTATTATTTATTTGTTTTCCTTTTCTTTTATTTATTGTTGGATTAACACTGCATGAATTCTTAGCAAAGGTGCAAATAAATAGAAGGTTTTCCCAATAAATTTTCCCTTTATTGGATTTTGAAATTAATTTTGATTTGGGGAAAATTTACTTCATCTCATTCTCAAATTTTTCTATGTTGGGCAATTTTCAGATCACTGATTGTTTATGCATGGTGACCATGTCAGATATTTTTGAAGCATTTTTTCATCGTGCGAGTCGGATATTTTAAATTAAGATACTACTTAGTCCCTCTTGTGGTGAAAATGGGCACTCATATTTTTTCCATATTCATATTTACATCGTAATAACTTGGATGATCTTTCTTGATTGATATTCTTTTGGAGTGTTGATATTGCTATCCCATACACAATGAATTAAATTTCAAGTGATTATTTATGTCCATCTGAATTGCAAGACACTCCAATTCCTTGTAATTTCCTTTGATTATTATTTTTGGGTTTGGAGTTTTCAAATGGTTGCTTTCACATTGACTATTTTTCTTTGATTACTTTCTTTCAACATAATTTTCTATATTAACTTTTCTTAGCATAGTGAGATTAGATGATTTTCATTTCTCCTGAATTATTTTACTTGGGTACTTTTAGTTTTAATTTTTGGGTATGTGTTGCACATATATTATGCTCTATTTAGTTATTTTTTCAATGAGGAATTTATCTTTTATCTTCCAACTTTTTTCACTAAATTTTCCTCTAATACACAACAACAAAAGATATTATTGTATACTATCCAAAAACATGTTTTGACATTCTGGACAACATTGTTCCTGTTGGTGCAAAAGTGTTCATACCAGGGTCCTTCTTAGGTTACCAAAAAAAAGGTACCGAAGTTGTCTACAGCGTTGGCAGTTTCATCCTCTCGGGGGGAAAGAAGTCGCACCCTAAGCACAACCAAGACAAGAAAGATAGGGAAGGGTAAGGAGAATACTTAAATAGAGCTCCGAGCCATCAAAACTCACTCTAATCTTGCACAAGATGAACTAACCTGTAACATTTTTGAGTAATTCCTAACAGGGAATAAAGAAACAGAGTTGTGTTTCCATTAATAAAGAATCATTTAGGTGTATCATACATAAAGAAAATACAGAACAACATTCCATACATGCATCAATACCAAATACACAGGATGTATATTCAAAATTTAGACCTCCATTTATATTAACAATACCAAACTCTGATACATTGACAATTGGGTTCTTACCCATCTCTTCAAGACTCATCTATGCTATAGTATAGGCCATTACATCAATGAATCTCGTCTCAACATTAGTATAAAAAAAAAACAATAACACTAATAGTTCTCGGCTAATATCCTAGAAAGAAATACAAATCTACAATCTATTATACCTTCATTAAACATTATCCATTAGCCATTAGCCATTATTCATTATTCGTTATTCATTATCCATTACAATCACATCGGTCTCATATATATAATATGATCCTTGAGTTTGTTGATTGAGAACCTAAAATTTCTTTCTTTTCTTTAACTTGTTGCAACTTCTTTCCTCAAAGTTGATGGTGCGTTGTCCTTCCAACCGCTTTTTGTTTCTTTCTTTTTTCTGATGTCCATCTCCTCGGAAGCTTGCACAAATTCTATTCTCCAAAATGAAGCTGCAATGTATCATGCACAACTTTTATTCACAAAAAAAACGGCCCAAAAGGCTCTGAAAACAATCCTTGACTCGCCCCGAGTCAAGTCTTCATCTCTTTCATGGTCTCTGGGTTAGCTTGTTGTTCTCTCTTTCCTTCTGGTTATAAATTTCTTTCATTTCCATTTTGTCTTACTTCTGCCTTATCTTCTTCAAAATAAGGGCCCAACTCAGGTACAAGTTCTAGGGCTCTCTTCCTGACCTCTTGGAATTTTTCCACTTTGTCTTGCCATTTCTTAGCAAGCAGTGAAGCTTCAACAACAAACTATTGAGTGGCATCTGTGATGCACTCTTTTGGATTTGACGCAACCAAAGACTTCCATTTTGAGTCATCTATGTCATCCAATTGATGCATATGTAGGTAGGTTGTCTGAACTATGGGTTGAATCTCTTGAAGTTCCTTCTTAGACACAATTTGGGCTTCATACAGTGCATTGAGGTCATTGTACGCTTACTGGATTTTGTCGAATTTATCTTGTTGTTCTAGTGGATCCAGGGTGTTGGCAGCTTCTTCGTTGAGCGATTAGATCTTTACGTGAAAGTCTTCCAATGTTTGGTTGCAACTTGAAATGATTCTCATCCAATCACTAACCTTTATAAAGATATTTGTGCATTCTACATTCCGTTTGTGCAAGGTTTCTCTTGCACTGTTCCCTTCCAGGATGATTTTCTCCATTTCATCTTGTAGCTTCTTGGCTTGCAATTTAGCTTATTTATTACTGTCTCATAGTTGTGCCTCGAGATTTTCTACTCTTTCTACTAGTTCTAACAAAGCTACATGAATTAGTTTGATCTACTCGGTAGGATCGCTTGTTGTGGTAGAATCTGGAAGTTGAGGCATTGTCTTCCTGACCATTGTCTAGGTATCCAAAAGTTTTTCCTTAACATTTTCCACCTTTTGTTCTTCCTAAATCATGAAGTATTCTTCATGCATTTGTTGTTCTTACACAATGATTCCCTCTTATTTCTAGAACTTGGCTTCTCATTTGGCCTATTGGATCCTCTTCTCCAGTTGCTCAGTTGAGGCTCTCATTATGCCTACCAACTACATTGTTGGTAACTAAGAGAGCTCTCTCAATGAAGGAGCGACATCCAAGGGTACTCAGACTTGTCATGGAAATCCACTGGCCATCGATTGTGTAGAGGGTGTCTCCACCTCTTCTTCTCCTGGGGATGTACCTTACAGTTGATGTGCAACTTTATCCTTTAGAGTCATTGGGAGTTGAGGAAAGACTTATGTCTTGGCCATGAAAAGATGCAATAGTTTCGTGCATCGCTATGGATCCTCGAATATTGGCTCCAACAGTTCTTTTAAAGAGGTTTCATTGTGACCTGATGTAGTTTCATGTTCCTTTTGAACTGTCTATGCTTATACCTCTTTCTATAACGAAAATTTTGGAATTTCTCTTATGTTAATTGGAATATAAACATTGAATATTGAGAGAGGATTATGGGTTCTTGGAACTTGCAGTATCAAAACAATTATACTTTTTGTCGAAGGAAGAGTGTCTTGAATGGGTACCAATGGAGCGGCTGACTAGGTCGAGGCTTTAAGGGTCATGGTAGTACGTTCTGATACATTCTCATGTGGGACTAGGAGCTCCAACTGCATGGGCTTTGGTGAAGTGGGTTGGGCTTGAATGGTGGTTTCTTGCAGTGGCGATGGGGCTTATGGGGGCAATGGAGGGTGCTCAGTGATGATGGTTTTGGATGCAATGTTGTCGAGATCTGGGTCATCTGCGATGTTAATCACAGTTTGAGCAACTCGAGTAGCTACTCAAGTACGAGGTATGGTCGAGGATATCGGCTGGGGGTTTAGAATCTTCACAGTGGAGAGCCCTGTCCTGGGTTTATTAACTAATGGATCCCCTATGAAAGCAGATGCATGAATTTCATTAACATCTCTACCTAATAACATTGCTTGCTCTCGGAATTTTGGAAAAACCGACAATGTCCTTGGCCTCTTCTCTAGAGGTTCCTCATCAGATTCTTCTTTTGAGTCTTAGGGCATTTAAATATTTGGTTTATTTTCCAATGGCCCAGAACTCGACCCTACTCCTTCTTCTTGCACCTTTTTCTTTAGGAGTTCTAGAGGCAAGAGGTAATGCATAGAAACTTGCGTGGATTGCGCTTGACACCACTCCATGACATGAATTCTTTATAAAATGTTTCCTCATCAAGTTAGAAGGGGAGAAACATCGAGTGGAAATCTTCCATCTTTGTATGCCTTGGAAAAAAAAGAGTGTTGTGGCAGTTCAGGCTAAAAAGGATATTCCAAGGGTTCAGGTTCAAGAATTCTTGTGGTATGCACCACCATTGAGTTGCGTCAATCAATTGATTGTACCATTTTGAGAAAGTGGCATTGTTGAACTCCTTGTTCTTCTAATCTGACCTTGACTTCCAAGGTTCGAACATTTTTGAAAATAGACCTTTGTCCTCTAGTGCCAACTGTCTTCCCATGGGTGGCTTCCATTTCCACATGGAAAACACTACTAGTAGGTATGCATATTTGAAATTTCTTCCCTTCTCCTAAGCTTCCTTGCAAGCAACCAAGAGTTCCTCTAGTAGGTATTTGCACCAGTTGAACACAACTTCGTTTGTGAAAAAATATTCTATGGAAAGTGCATCTAAGGTACATTCGCCCTTGTAATAGGAACACATGACCTTGGTCGCAATTACATAACAAGTCATCCGAACTGCCTCCATAATGATTGGTTCAATCTTTGTTGTTCACCCACATCTCTGTGTGGAACTTCTCGTATAGCCTAATTTCTCCTTTCTTCTTCCCGTGCTTGCTCGGGCCTTGAAATCCTTTGGAAACATCCTCACCCTAGAGAGATAAGTCGGTGAGCTGGTGGATGTTCTCTACATGAATCAGATACCTTCGGTCGAGCCATAGGATTCTATCGTGCACTCGATTGATCAGAAATTTCGTGCAGCATGAAACCTCACTAGTGGTACCGAAGACTGGTAAGTCCATGACGTGCATGATTGTGGAATTGAACAGATTGATAAATGTGGGCTTGGGGAAAAATTGCATGCCTCTCATTTCATCTGTAACCAAGTCCCATAACACATCAATTTTCATTAGTGGGAACAACACTTGATCTAGCAAGTCAAGGTCCAAAATATTTACTTTCTCTATATTCCCCTTCACATCGCCTCTGACCTGGATCCTAGGATCATAGGACTCATTTGGAATAGCCTCTTTTGGAGATGAGCTCCAACTTCCTATTTCTCTCGACATTTTGACTCGGGATTGCTTAGAAAACTTAGACGGATAAGTTTGGCTCAGGGATACAAAAGTTTAGATAATGCAAGACATAGATAACTAAGGAAAATATAACTTTGATTTGTGAGTTCACGGAATCTTATACATGGGATAATCGAAGAGATCTATAATTAGCCCCAAGTACATTCGTCATCAACCCATAAACACAGTCTCAAGCCTAGTTGTCCAATGGGATGGATAAATGGGGTAGGATCTTATGGATGTATTCTAGATCTTAATGAACGAAATGACAAGGACGGGCCTGGCCTGAGAGCTTATTGTTTTAACAGTTTATATTTCTGGCAGGAATACCGAGAGCATCTACGCGTATTGAGACTTTATGTTTTAAAGTGTATGACTAGACCAAATGCTTGTGGTACATGGGTTGTGATATAGTTCAGATTCACCCTCCCTCCAACCACAATGGGGGTCCCTGTCATATTTAATGACTTCATTTAGTGTAATTGTGGTTCTTCTGATCCTGTGTGGTTGAGTAAGCAGTTATGTGAAAAATAAACACTTAGACTGAAAAAAGAAAATATATGTCATGGCACAACAATGCACACTCCAACATTATTAACCGAATTAAAGAAATTACAGGAAATTAAAATCTAACTATTGTACATGCTCAATGATCAATGTAGGGTTTCAGGTGGGCTCCATTCACCCATCCTGGCGGAAGGATACCATCCAGTTGCATCATCCTGACTGCACTAGAGTGTCATATTTTCCCAACTATGAATGGACCCAACTAATGCATGCGCAAATTTTCTGGATATTTTCGATATCGTCTATCATAGAGTAGTACCTTACCCCCTTGCAAAAATATTTTGGACTTAATATGCCTGTCATGCCATGCTTTATGTCTAGCTTTCTCAACTAACTAATGAAAATCTGCTAGAAATCTTTCTTCTTCAAGTTCTTGCAAGTTTGCGATCCTCTGCGCAACTTATTCATCATATCTCATGTGTGTAACCCATGTGATATAGAGACTAGGGGTAGTAAAATCTGTGGGTACGACAACTTATTTCCCATAAACTAACTGAAATGGAGTGTACCTGTGTAGATTCTTTGTGGTAGTCCTCTAATCCCACAAAACTGTTGGAACTCTATCATCCCAATCTTCTATGTTTGCACAAAATACTTTTGTTGGTCCTCTTTCCATAATTTTATTGAACACATATACTGTACCATTATATTGTGGGTGGTAGGGGCTACTATTATGGTTTTGTGTAAGACATTATGTTGTCAACGTTGTGATTGTATTGTTGATAAAGTGACACCCTTGATCATTGGTTAAAATTCTAAGACATTGGATCCGAGTGATAATGTTCTCGAAGATAAATCTACCAGATGTATCAGTAGAATAGTCTTGAGCTACCTTGTCTTTAGCCCATGTTGTAAGGTAACCAGTTGTGGTGATGATGTATATGGCCTTCGAGTGCTTAGCTAGGGTGTTGATTGGTCCAATAAAATCAACAACCCACTTCTCAAATTCCTAAAGTGCTCTGACTGGATAAAGGGGTAATTCATATCTTCGTGATGGCTTTCTGACTCTTTGGCAGAGCTCGCAAGATATAGAATACTCCTTATCATATTTAAATAATGTATCCCACCATAATCCAACTTGAAGTACCTTCTATGCAGTGGATTTGCTTCCAACATTTCCTCCTACAACTCCATTATGGCATTCCCATAGGATATCCTTCCTTTCATGGTTCAAGACACATCTCCTCAGGATGTTGTCAAGTCCCAATTTGTAAAGTTGTATGCCATTCAATTGATAGTCTGCTACACAAACCACCATATGTCGATTATGGGTCATAGAGTAAGTTTATGGGCAAGTCCCTGTACTGAGGAAGACAAAAATGTCTTCAAGATAATTTTTGATGGCCTCAATCTAGAACAAGTCTGAATCTGGGAACTTATCATCCATCGCTCCACCACTTTCCCCTGATTTCAACCTAGAAAGGTTATCTGGACCTACATTGCATCTTCCTAGTTTGACAATTACTTCAAACGAAAACTCTTGAAACAACAGTAGCCACCTGTAAATTCCTCCTTCCAGTATTGGCTTATTGACTAAGTACTTTAATGTAGAATGATCAATAAAAAACTTGAAATGAGAACCTAGTAGGCAGTGTCTAAACTTTTGTAATGCATAATTCATAGATAAACCTTCCCTTTCAGTGGTTCTGTAGTTATTCTCATCTTGTTATAATTTTCTGTTGGCAAAGTAGATAGGGTGGTCCATATTCCCTTCCCTTGGTTCTGCTAGAATGGCTTCCAGGGCGATGCTTGATGCATCCACATGTACATGGAATTCAATTTCCCAATTGGGAAATATCAATATAGGCACACTACTTAGTTTTTCTTTGAGAATGTTGAATTCCTTATCGCACTCTGGTGTCCATACAAATAGTTCAAAAAAATTCATCAATTTCTCAAGGGGTGATATGATAGTTGAATATCTTCTGATAAACCTGCGATAATATCTTATATGTCCTAGTGTGGAGCATAACAATTTGGAACTTGTAGGTGGCTACATGTTCATAATGACTAGTACTTTAGATGTGTCTACCAGGAATCCTTCTGTTCATACAATATGTCCTAGCCGATTGCCATGAGGTACAAAGAAAATACACTTCCTTAGATTCAAATATATATGCATTTCACGGCATATATCAAACATTAACCGGATTATCTCGACGTGATATTTTAACAGGCTATACACCTTCCAATCATCCATAAAAACTTCTACAAACGTATGGATGAACTCTCAAAATGTTGCTATCACAATCCAGGAAAACGCTGCAGGGGCGTTCTTAAAACCAAAGGGAATTACGTTATATGTGAATGATCCCCATTTGATTATGAATGTAGTCTTCTTCTTTTCTTCCTCTATGATTTTGACCTGATGATATCCTTAGAATCTATCTGTAAATGAATAATATTATTTTACCGCAACTTGATCTAATACCTCATCGTTGAAATGTGTTGGAAACGGATCATACACACATGTAGAATTCAAACTTGTGTATTCCATGCAGACCCGAATGTCTTCTATACCTTTCTTACTTTGAATAACTATGGGGCTAATCCATTATGCCTCTTTGATTGGGAAAATAATTCCCTCCACGAGAATTTTGTCCACTTCTTTCTTGACCTTCTCTTTTATTCTAGTATTAAGTTGGTATGGTATGTGCTTCACAGGTCTTGAGCCAGGTTTCAACTCAATTTTCATTTCTCCCATGGCTCCTTTTGTACCTTTCAGTTCTAAGAACGTTTTCGGAAACAAGTCTTCATACTCCCGCAACAGGCTATGTACTTCATTCATAGTTTTCTCATCCAATTAATCTCATATGGAAGATATTTATAGGCTATGTACACTCCCTATGTTAACTTTCTACAAATTCAATGGGTGATTATAGGAGCTACAAGTGAGACTAGGTATAGTATCCTGAATCTCTCTACTGCATTTTGTTTCTTTAATGTCTAGGTTCCTAATATCTTTTAAGTCATCAAGTTTTTCCAGGTCTTTCTCAACTTTACAGCAAGGTACAATTATCTTATCAATTTCAATACATAGACTAGACTGAAGGAAATGAACATGGTCAACACATACTACTAGACTTGATCTATTTTTACAAATGTCAGTAAAAGGAATTGACATGATTCTTTGAAGGACTGTGTTAAGTTCAGGGCACTTACTTGTAAAGGTGAAGTCCTTGCAAAATTTCTCTTGTAAGGTTTTCCAATAGTTTATTTGTCTTCTGGTATCCTCATGTATATACTAGGATTTTGGAATTGGCCCTAATGAGTGGAGAAATACTTGAACCCATAGGCGAGATGGTACTTCCGCAAATATCCACTTATTTAGGAAATGTTCAATATGCACTCTAGGGTGTTATTGTCCATCGAACAGTTTCGCATCTTGGAAATATATGTTCATTCCTTCTTTCAGCTGATCACTCCTTTGGAATCAAAATTGGATGTATTTTTTTGCATCCTCCCACTCCATAATCGAGGATTTATGGGTAGCCCACCATCTAGCGATGACATCTTGCAAGGCCAATTCAAGAACATATATCCTTTGATCCATCTCTATTTTCTCTTCCATGCTGGAAAGAAAAATGTGTACCTCTGAGGTACCATCTTATGTCGGGGGTTCTTTGACCTCAGTTCCAATCCATCTTGTTTCTCTGATAGTTGTGCATCGCCTTGAGAATCTCTCATATCAACCTTGCTTCCAACTGTCAAATTATAGTTTTGAATCCTCGTCGGTAGATTGTATGCTTCTCCAACTTACTGATCCATCTGGAGGAGGAGTTATGTAATCTAGTCTCGCTCTTGTTCTGATGTTGTATAATTGTACAAAATCTTCTGACTCCATGTTATGGTCCACTGGTTCAATATATCTAGGCCCTAGACATGGATCCAAGGGATGAACTACTTTTATTTTGTCTTCTTCAAACATCATTGTGTCCCTCTTTATATCGATGAAAACATAGTTTTCATATGCTCAATCAATCCTGAGTAGAGTAGGGTAGGGATCCTTATGTCCCATGATTTCAATTACCTCAAAATCAGTGGTGGTCTTAACTCCCACAATGTCTATTTCCACATTTTCCATCCTTCCTACTAGGAAAATGCAGTACTTGTTTTCCATTCTCAACTGGATGGACGAATTACTAGCTGAGATTTTCCCAAAGCTTCCCAGGTCATTTTGGGTAGGATGTTGACATCTGATCCCAAATCTAGCATGATTTCTTGGATTTCAAAATCATCTAGTTGGGATTCTAACCTGAATTATTTTCTCATTCGCATATTTATTCTTTGTATTCTTTGGGTATTCTTCTCAGGGAGGTTGTTCCTTACTATGGCTTCTGGGGTCCCCTCATTTCCCATTATTAGGTACAGGGTGTTGCGAGACTTCTCAGTGAGTTGTTCATCCCCTAGGATATCAGAGAAAAATTGAAACCAAATATTGATTACACTTTGAGACTTCTCGTGACATAACCTGGGAATTATAGAGTTCCTAGGTGATGGTAGTGAGGTAGGGGCTTGCACAAGGTTAGGTTGAGAGAAAAATCAAGGAGGATTCTCCATTATTTCTGTAGTTACGACACTCTTAAATATTTCTATTGCATTTTTTAAAAATATCTTATGTTTCACATGATCATACATGTCATCCTTAGGAATATATTTATAAATATTGGGATGATTGTTGACATCTTTTCCAGTATTTTCTCCTCCACGAGTGATGATGTTCATGTTCAATAATTGTCCCTCAATTTCCCTTTTTAATTATGATTTTATGATATTACTTCCTCATTGAAGAACCCGTTCTTCCCACTTTGTGATCAGTTCTGAGAAGTCTTCAGTTGTATGCCCATTATTCCTGTAGTGAGATCACCATGGTCATCTTGGGTGTGCGAATTCTCTGGCCAAATAATCTTATTTGTTGCAGTTGTAACATCTGCTCATCCCTATGCATCCATTTCTCCCTCCTATGAATCCACCTCCATCCCCATCTCCCTGATCTCTTCCAGGTCCTTGGGGGGTTTCATTTACTTTAAATGATGTTCAACCTAATATTTTAGCAAGTGAGTCCAACGTTCTGCATTGATTTGTGGCATGTCTTGTTGATGCAAAAAACTCACAATTTATTGTATTGGGCACATTCGTGTACTTCTTCATAATAGGACACTTCCTCGATGCATGTCCATGTGTCCAAATTTTTTAACAATACTTTATTATCTGAGAGGTTTGAGCACCTGGGAAGGTATTATATAGCCCTGGTGTATGGAATGGTGGAGTCACAGACACTTGAGAAAATCCTCTCGGTGGTCCTAAAGAAGGTTCCATATTAATATGAGGTCCCATTCCCCTCATGCATGAACAGTCATTTGCTAGATGCCCTTTTTGTGTAGCATCCTTTGCACCAAACTTGAGGTCGTCCTGATCTCTGTGTGGTTAATTCTTGAATATTTTCCATTAGCATTGATATTTGTCCCTGGATTTGTGACAAATTTACATCTACTAGAGGTCTGTTCATCCTCATATTCCCTGGATAACCTTCCATGCCTTTGATTTTCATCGATTATTCCAAGGCATTTGTTAATGTGTCTATTTGTTGTTGTGTTAAAGGAATTATCATCAGAGGTAGTAATCCTTGGATGTACCATTCCCTTTGGTGATCTTCATGAATTGGATGTGCTAGCCTCTTGATATCATATTTAAACTTTTGGATGTTCTCCCAGGAAGATTCCTCTTCCCTTTTTTGAATCTCCTGCAACTCAGAGAGATCTTGTTTCTTTGACTTAGGTAGTTTGAACTCAGTGATGAAAACCAAATGAACTTGTCCAACGGTGAACTCTTGTACTCACATACCAGGTTCAATAGCCTTTGTGTGCCATTTGAGAGAATGACCCCTCAAAGTAGTCTAAAACTCTACTAACTTATTTTCATCGAGATTCCCAATAGACCTCCAAATGGCTTCACATAAGAACCAATGTTGCTCTACATCTTCGTCCCCTTTGCCCCATAATTTTGGTTATCGGGTGATCAATCCTCCCATATTTACAACCATTGTGGGTCTCATTGATCCTATCAGAATGAAACCTAACAGTATTGGTTGTGATACACTTGGGGATCTCAATATTCTCCCCGTTTTTATGCTTACAGACTGATTATGACTAACTGGATGCAATGGAATATTAATATCATAAGTAGGCAGTGTAGAATTTACCATGGGTACAGAGGACACCTGGGGATGGATGATTCGAGGTTGGTTCCACTGACTTATGGGGGGGTTCCCTTGATCTAAAAGGTATCATTCTCTTCCTCTGGAGTGGCCTTCTCTTCCTGATCCATGATGTTTCCTGATATCAGGGTTGAATCTTCTTGATCTCCTGCAAGGTCCAGACCTGCTTCATCTTCCCTTGCTTCTCCACATTCTTCTTCGCGTCCACCCATATGGGGACTCCTTCCTCTCTGCGCTTCTCTATTCTACAATATTATACTAGCTATTCTTTCTTGTCTTCTCAACTTCTTCAACTCTTCCTTCTTTATTTCATCTATTCCTTTTGATCTGATTTATTTTCACGACATCTCATACTGCTTCTTTTCTTTCTTTACCTTTCCACACCACTTCTCAACAATGGTGGATCTCCTTAAGTCTCACTCATTTCTTGCATTTGTTTCTTGATCTTCTCCCATCTTTCAAAGAACCCTTTCCCTTCTTAGGTCATGATCATACCCCAAAATCACCCTACCCAAAGCATAGGAGTTTAGGCTACCATCTCAGTCGAGGGAATAGGTAATATCCCCTCCTCCATCAAGAATACTTTGATCCACAGGGGAATTTCCCTCAACAGTCTGCCCCATGCACCTTTCTTGAAAATTTCTTCTTCTCATGAAAAATATTGGTGATTCTTAGCTTTGAATTCAACGATGTATCCCTCTAGAGTCATATGAACCCAGAAATCGATTGCTCATGTGATCTAGTAATCTAGTTGATGAAGTGTTGTGATCTTCTTTGTATCCCAAGTATAGGTCTTCTTGATGCATTCTTGTAGTTCTGGAGCTTCTTGAAGCCTATCAATCCAATGGAATAGTTCTTCTAGGAATTTTAACAAGAATATCTCATATTGGTCACTCGATTTTTCTGAATAAAAGACATAATCTATTGTATTACTCTCTCTTTTTCCTCGCAACTCTACTTCCTTCCATATAAATGCATCACAATTTATTTCTCACCATTGTTGAATCTCAGATCTATAGATCTGTGGAAACATTCTCCTCACAAGTTCCCTTTTAAAGCATTGGTCTCGGCAACAAAACCATTTTGTTAGTGCAAAAGTGTTCAAACCAGGGTCCTTCTTAGGTTACCAAAAAAAGGTACTGAAGTAGTATAGAGCGTTGGCATTTGAATCTTCCTAGGAAGGAAGAAGTCTCACCTGAAGCACAACCAAGACAAGAAATAGAGGGAAGGGTAAGGGTAATACTTAAAAAAACCTCTAAGTCATCAAGACTCACTGTAGTCTTCCATAAGATGAGCTAACTTGTAACAATTCTAAGTAATTCCTAATAGGGAATAAAGAAACAGAGTTTCATTTCCATTCATAAAGAAGCATTTAGGTGTTGTTGAGTGCTCAACACACCCCAAAAGATTTATGAATTTTTTTATCTTTTGGGTACCACTTGTTTTCTTTTGTCCTTCTTTTTAAATTGAGTCAGTTGTGTAGCAATCATTAACTATGTTTCCATGTCTCATCATCGATCAAGATTGGATTTATTTGGGCCTCTCATAGTGAAACCTTTGTATCTAAAAAAGAGCTTGACATTTTAAATAAGGATCCACAACTAAAATTGTGACCCATGCGCTTATCTTCAGTGTTGTAAAAATCTAAGTAATTAAAATGACTACATAGTAACAATAATCATTGATCTCTGATGTATCATCGACATTGGTAAAAAATGGAGTATATTTGCATTGGTTGTTCGCAAAGAAGATTCAGAAAATGGAAGATTTCCCATCGGCGTTGGTGAAATATGAGAGGGATAAACATTGACATGGGCCATGATGAACCTCCAATAGTCGATTACTGATGCGTTTTTTCGGGGTCGGTGAAATCTCAAATATTTAAATCATGGAAAATTTTTGCATTGACACATCGTCAATCACCAATCCCTGATGCATTTTTGGCATCGGCAAGTTTCGAGGGGGTAATCGAGGAACACTTGTTTAAACTTATCGCCGATTGTTGATCCTTGATAATTTTTCAGCATCGGTAGGGTAGGACCTATTTGTTAAAACGTTTATCTCATGAAAATCCATGATTATGAATCACACTCTTAAACAAAGAATCCAATCTCAAACACCACGTGTCTTTTCCACGTAGGCATTTCATACGGCCTAGTTTCATCCCGAGTCACCTTAGGTTTCCCCATGTCCCAGTCACACTTCTAGGTCAACATTTCCACATAAGCATTGTACGACAAGATGGATCGGCATCATGAAATTCTCCAAGAGATACCAATGCACATTGTCTAAAGAAAAGTGTCGACTCCTGATCCACCTGTTAAATTAGCGGAACGATGGGACATTTTTAGCACAAAATAAGATCGAATTCTGCCATTTAATAAGCCAATTAATTTTTCTCTCTGCATTCATTTCTACCCCATGCGCCGATCGAACAAAGAGAATTTAAATCATCGATGAAGAACATTATATCCCATGCCTGCACTGCCAACCTACGACTGCATTTAAATCTTGATCATAATTCAGATATGGCAGTAGATTTTGTAGAACTGCACCTACACCCCGAATTGAATAACCGATGTGACAAGGTATGTATTATCTCTGTTTAAATCACTAAGAAAGTTTTGCACCCCAAAATTATTCAACCAAGTTTCTCATTTCCAGAGTAGTCGAAGAAGCAAAGAGAGCGTCTCAAGAGTTATGCTTGATTCTCATAATTTCAAAACTAGGTTAAGCTAGTGCAAAGAAGAGGTATGTGTTAATTTTATCATTTCAACAGTCATAATTTTATGTATCAGCATTCTATCTACAACATGATGTCTAAAGTTGTCCTCTCTGCAAGAAAAAAATCCTCCAAGGAATCCAACGACCAAACGCTCGCCAAGGGCACCAAAATTGAAGGAAGCATAGGTCAATGAAGGGTCTTCTCTCGGCATTGTGAGGCAGTTGGAATTTTCTCCTAGAGTAGAACCGCTCATCAAAAGATTGACTAAGAATCCATTTTCTCATCCCCCTGTTTTTGGAGATATAAAAGAAACCATTGGATCAACGATAATTCTCCCACAATGGGGAGTTTTTTTCAACAAAATTAACTAGGAAGATTACTCGAAGTTTATCCCCCACAATGACCTGGATTAAGGGTGCTCGATGACTAGTTTTTTCTGAATACCTGGAAGTCGTTATTAAATATGGTAGCATGTTGTAACACACACTCCCCCTTAAATACTCTTTTATAGTAGGGCAGGGCATAATAAATTTCCTTTTTTGTTTTCCCTCCAGCTATCTCATCTCGAGTCATCTCTAAGGTCCTACCCCGAGGGGGAAGGTCATGTCATCAACCTTTCCAAAATATAGCATAATCATTGTCTAACCCATTGGTTGAGGGAAGTTTTAGCGTTCGAGGTTCATGGCCATTTTATCTCACAATCCTCCCGAAACATGAACTCCAATCTCATGGATCGAACGACCGAGGGGAGTCCCATAGGATCCATAGATCTACAGTCCATGTCACTTTGTGAATTCAACTTCGAAAGACTTGGGAGCACTAACACACAATATCCCCGATGCGTGAACTCTGAACTCATAGATCCAACGGTCAAGGCGGGTCTCGAAATATCCTCGGATCTACGGTCCAAATCACATCGCAACTTCGGGTTTCGGAAGTTTAGTCGCACCAAAAAATGATTCTCCCAATGTGAAAACATCGATATCATTGATTCGACAGTCGAGGTGGCTCCCGATAAATCCTGGGATCTATGGTCCATATCACATCGCAAATTCAACTTCGGAAGACTTGGGAGCACTAACACGCAATCTCCTCGATGTGCGAACTTCTAACTCATAGATCCAACGATCCAGGAAAGTCCTAGAAGATCCCCAGATCTACAATCCATATAACATAGCAACTTCAAGTTTCAGAATTCTGGTTGCACCAAAGCACGATTCTCCTGATGTGAGAATTCCAATCTCATCGATCTAACTATAGAGGTGGGTCCCGATAGATCCCTGGATCTACGGTCCAGATCACATCGCAACTTCGGGTTTTAGAAATTTAGTCGCACCAATGCGTGATTCTCCCAATTTGCAAACTTTGATATCGTCGATTCGACAGTCGAGATGGGTCCTGATATATCCTCAGATCTATAGTTCATATCACATCGCAACCTCGCGTTTCAAACGTTTTGTCACACCAACGCACAATTCTCCTAATTTGTGAATTTCGACTCATGGTTCGGATGGGTTCAAGGGTTAACTCATGTTCTCTTTCCCATGGCCAATGGCCATTACAACCCTTGGTTTCCTCTGAGAGGATATCATCTATTCATCTTTCAGACAAGGAAATATCTTCCCTTCCGAGACCTTTTCATTACCGTTTTCCTGAGCCTTACCCTGAACGGGTTAGGGACTTAGGTCTGGAAACTCACATGGAAAGGGGGTCTGGGAGAGGTATCCTCTTCAGATGGGTAGTTTCAGGTCGGCACGATATCTTCTATCTCAACCGTGAAACGTCTTGTGCCCCGGAAAGCCTCCAGAATTAAGCTGGGCATATAGTCTATCAGCGAGAAGTGTGAGTTCACAAGGGGATAGAATCATACACATAACATAACCATTTCACATAGAAGGCGTTTATGAATGCATATATATATATATATATATATATATATATATGTATATCTAAGACCAATAAATAGTATATATATATAAGACAAATAAATTAGTCATCATTCTAATTCAACAATTGAAGCAGGGAAAAGACTTATCAGAACCAGTCAACGTGAAGTGACTACTGCAAGGGGTGCCCATTTCCACCCAACCGTAAGCTCAGTCACTCCAAACGTATTTAACACTATACACCCCTGATCTAGACCACGATGCTCTGCAACACAACCATTATTCTTGCTCAGCCATAGTAGGGAAAGAGGTTACTCTCCTCTTCCCGCAGGATCCTGGCAATGCTTTACAGGGTACCAAGCAAGGAGGACTAGCCTCGTTTATCAACTTGTATCATAACCTCTTCTACCATTTCCTGTATCCAGAATGCCTATTTTTTTAGTTCTTCCTTGAATCCCTGAGACTCACTTCATGTCTCTGCACTCTTCACATGCGTATTTTTCCTCCCCCTCGCCAAAACTTCCTTTTCTGCCTCTTTCATCAAGGTCACGTGTGGCTCGAATTCCCAGTCCATGATCATGTCTGGAAGCATTATGGATGAATTTTATGCCCCATCCCCTCATTAACTCTTGAGGAATTCTTCCCACCCACCAGCTTGACTGTAATTCATTTATGGGTCAGAAGACGGTTCTAGTCCTAAGCAATTAAATCTAGTAAGCATTGGTTTGGTGAAGGCTAAAGAAACCATTCCTGTTACCCCTCACACTCTCTTGGTGTAGAATTCATGGTCTTTACAGGTAAACCCCCCACCTTCCAGTAGTCATGCAACACTTGTTCATTTCTTAGTAAATAATTAGGTTCACATTTATTTACCTTTCTAACAAAGGTCCATCGAATCAATATTCACACATTTAAAGTTTGCCATAGTCTCTTGGCCATTTATAGTTATATTTACAAGCTGGGGGAAACAAGGTGTTACAATTCCCTCCCCCTTAAAGGAACATCGTCCCCGATGTTCTTTCTATTAGAGTGTCCTGTATGTACAGAAGTGAACAAAAATGGATATGAATGTCTCAGAGCATCCTCCATTTCCTATGTGGCCTTATCTGGGCCAAAGTGTTTCCACTGCACCTTGACCTGTTCAATGGTTTGGTTCTTGAGTGGGGTTTCCTTACTGCCTAGTATGCAATGAGGTTCTGGTATGTATTCTCCCTCTAGTTCCACCTGGATCACAGACCAATCAATTATATTATTAGAATCATGTACATATTTCTTCAACAATGAAACATGGAAAACATTATGTGCTTTTACCGTGGGAGGGAGTTCTAGCCTATATGCTACATCTCCCAGTCTATCTATAACTTCAAAAGGTCCACAATACCAAGGCTCCATCTTGGAAAAATCTCCCATCCTCAGGGAAATCTTCCTAGGCCTAACCCTGAGATAGACATGGTCTCCTATCTTGAATTCTCTGGGGGTTCTCTTTCTGTTGACATAAGTTTTCGGTCTATCCTAAGCGATTTTTGGATTTTTCTTTATCTAAATCACTTGTTGTTCCATTTCTTTCAACATGACGGGTCCAATTGTAATTTTGTTCATGGTAGTTCTCCAACTGACTGGAGTGTTGCATGGTATACCATAGAGGACTTCAAAAGGGCTCATATTTAGTGATTCTTGGTAGTCGTTGTTGTAGGAAAATTCCACCAGGGGTAGGTAATCTTCCCACTTTTCAGGTTTATGCATTACATGCATCCTTAGAATTTATTCTAAGATTTGTTTCACTCTTTCCATATGTCCATCGATTTGAGGATGATAGGTTGTGCTAAACAATAATTTGGTCTCCAAACCAGCCATCAAGGATTTCCAAAAGTTTGAAGTAAATTTTGTGTCTCTGTCAGACACGATCTCCTTAGGCATGCCATGTAGTCTGAATATATCCCTCATGAATATGTTTGCAATATATATTGCATTGCAAGTCAATTTGAAGAGAATGAAATGAGAGGACTTTCTCAATTTATCCACCACTACCATTATGGCATCATTTTTCCTGGTCAATGATGGTAATCTGGTGATGAAATCCATGGATATGGTCTCCCATTTCCATTCCGAAATTGGTAGAGGTTGTAATAATCCTTCTGGGTGTCAGTGTTCTTCTTTAAATTGTTTGAATTCTAGACATTTAGCTAAATACTCAACTATGTCTTTCTTCAATCTAGGCCAATAGAACTATTTTCTAGTGTCTGTGACCATCTTCTGATAGTCTGGATGGTCGATGTATGGTGTCTTGTGCAATTTTTCCATTATGAACCTCTTCAAGTCATCACAACTTGGAATATATAGCAAATTTTGGTAAGTCAACAGGCCTCCATCTAGCATCTGGTAGCCTTCATACTTTATCCATGCGAGTTCTTGTTCCAGGTACGAGGTCATGGTCTTGAAGAATGCATCTATTTCTTGTGCATTCCTGACTCTTTCCCTGACATTCATCTTGTCAGTGCTCACTGCTGCCAGGTGAATTTTTTTCATACCTCTACTAAGGGAACTGACCACCCTATTTTCCTTTCCATTGATATGTTTGATTTAAAAATCAAACTCTCTAAGGAGGTCCATCCACCTAGCTTGTCTAGCATTGAATTTTGGTTGGTCAAACAGGTGCCTCAATCCATAGTCGTTTGTCATAAGTACAAATTTCCTACCCAGGAGATAATGCCTCTACATTTTCAAAGCATTCACAGAAAACTATAGATCATGGGTCACATAGCTGACTTCATCCTCATTCAATTTTTAGGATTCGAAGAAAACTAAGCTTCCTTCTTGCATAAGGACTCCTATGATTCCTTCCTTGTAGAAATCTGTTCACATGAGGAAGTCATTATTGGGGTCAGAGATCTTCAACAGAGGCACATGGGTCAGAAGGTGTTTTAGTGACTAAAACCTTTCTTCACATTCCGGTGTCCAAGTGAATTTAACCCCCTTCCTCTCGAGGGCGGTGATTGGAAAACCAATCTTGGAAAACCCTTTTATAAATCTCCTATAGTATCCTGATAAAACCATAAAGGATATGATATCTGAAACATCCTTTGGGTTAGGCGATTCCATGATGGATATTATCTTGTTAGGGTCTAATGCTACCCCTTCTTCAGATATGACATGGCCCTAGTAATGTATTTTCTTCTGGAAAAAGTCACACTTGCTAAATTTGGCGTAGAGTTGATGCTCTCTTAGAAATTGAAGTACAAGTCTAAGATGTTCCACATGTTCCTCTCTATTCCTGGAGTAGATTAAGATATCATAAACAAAATCCAATACAAATTTGTCTAGGAATTTGTTGATTACATTGTTCATCAATCACATAAAAGTGGCAGGGGCATTGGTTAATCCAAATGGTACCACCACAAATTCGTAGTGACCATATCTTTTCTTAAAGGAGATTTTGTGAATGTCTTCATCCTTGATTTGGACTTGATGGTACCCAGATCTCAAGTCAATATTTGATAAAATGGAAGAACCCCCCAATTGATCGAACAAATCATCTATTTTGGGTAAGGGGTATTTGTTCTTTATGATTACATTATTGAGTTGTCTATAATCTATTTACAGTTGTAGTGTACCATCTTTCTTTGTCATAAAAAAGACTGGTTCTCCCCATGGAGACACGTTGGATCCGATGTAGCCTTTTTCCATCATTTCATTTAGCTATATTTTTATCTCAACTAGCTCGGGTGTACTCATCCTATAGGTTGACCTAGATACTGGCACTGCTCCTAGTGCAAGTTCTATTGAGAAGTCAATGTCCCTTCTCGGAGGTAGACCCGATACCTCTTCTGGAAACACACCTCTATAGTCTCTTAGTATGGTATGGTATTCTAGGCTTGGTATATCATCTTCAACAGGTTCTGACACCTATATTGCATATAGAGAACATCCATTTATGAAATACTTTTTCATTTGAAGCGTCGATATTCGTCTCACCGAGACAGGTTTTTGGATCCCTCGAAGGGTTATCCTTCTCCCCTCTTCATTTACACATTATAGGGTTTTATGATAATAGTCAAACTTAGTTTTATATGTATCTATCCAGTCCATACCAATCAATAGGTCATATGATCCTAGGGGTCGTATGTTAAGGGTAGCCTGGGTGGGAAATTCATCCAAAATGAATTGGAAAGATGGTATGACCTCCACTATTTTCCTTTTGGTGTCAGTCACTAATTGTACCAACCATCGCTTAGTATGTCTATGTGGTTGAAGTTTACACTTATCAACGGTCTGAGGGTCCACATAACTCAAATTTGAACCAGGTTCAATTAAAACATATACTAGATGGTTGGCGATCATACCTTCCATGTCCACCACTAAGGCTTGGTGTTCGACTTGTTTATTATCCACGGATGCATAAATTTCTAGCATACTCCTGGCCACGTCATTGATAGTGGTAGCCTCTTGGAAATTATAAACCCTCCTACTGTTCTTTTGTTGGTGCAGACAGTCCCTCAGTATATATTCTTCTCCACAACCCCAACATTTCAAGGGTTCTTTCTTTGGGTTGTCAGTCTTTCTCGAGGTTGATCCAAAAGGTTTATTTCTGCTCTGGGAGGGGAAATTTTGTTGATGTACACTTCGGCTAGGAAATATCATCCTTGAATCCTTCTTATAGTTTTTAAATCTTGTGGATTTGAACCCCTTTTTCTGGAACCCCAAACTATTATGTTGCTTCTAGCCCTCGTGAGGTTCCGTTTGAGGCCCAAACTGTTCATAAAAATATCTTGCCTTCTGGATAGTGTCTTCTAGGTTCTTTGGCTCATCAAACTCAATTATGTTCTGGTAGGTCTTAGGTAACCCACTAATGAATCGTTGCACCTTTTCCTTTTCTTATTTTATGTAGGGTACATACCTCAATAACTCAAGGAATCCGTTGACATATTCCTCTATGGTGAGTTGTCCTAGCTTAAGTTCATAGAACTTTTTAGTCTTCTCATCAAAATATTTTTCCGATAGATACTTCTTCCCTAAAGTGTTTCTCAAACCATTTCTAGGGTAGGCCCTCTTCATGGATTCCTTTTACATTCTTAAGGTATTCCCACTAAATGGAAGTCTTTCCATTCAGGTTGAAAGTGGCTACTTGACCCTTCAAGTTTTCATAGAAATTGTGGACTCTGAAATGCTTCTTTAGTCCAAGCATCTAGGCCTCCGCCTCCTCTCCTTTCTTCATATCACCTTTGAAAGAGGGTGGTTTGGCCTTCCTGAATTCTTCGATATTATGAATTTTGGAATTCTTTCATTTCTTCCTTTTCCTTTGAGAGTGTGAACTAGTTATACTACTAGAATATCCCTCTAAGTTGCTAGTTTCCTTCCCAGAGGATTCGTCCGATGCTTGTCCTCTATCTCAAGGTTGGACCTTTCCCGAGGTACTCCTCCTAGTGTGGCCACTTAAAGGACCATGTTTCTGTATATTAGGTGGAATTCAACTCCTCTTTTTCTATCCTCGGTCCACATGACTAGTGTCAGGTCCATGCTGCAATTGTCTCTGTATGTCGGATAAACTCTACAACAAGACTTCATTAATTTCCATCTGCTTCTCTTTCTCTTTTATCAATCCCTCGTTGTCGGCCTTGAATCTATGTAATTCATCCATGAGACTCCTCACAATATCATCCAGGTCTGGAGGGGTCTTTATCGCCCTTCTCTTGTCATACTCTTCCTCTCTACTGTGGGATCCATCCCCCACTTCATGGCACATCACTATTCTATATGATTGTAGTTTCCCGCGGTTTATCAATCGCTTGAGTGCATAAAAAACACTTGCTATTACCTAACATTATATTATTTCATAACCAATACATAATCGATATTTCTTAAATACATACACACATGGCAATAAGCTGCCATTCTTTTTTATAATAAGGATCTAACCAGAATTTTTAGGAAGGGAGTAGGGTAGGGTGTTTCCCCTTTAATGTGGTTTTTACGTAGCTCATCCATGAGCCCAAAAAGGCCAAGTGTTGTAACCATGCTCTGATACCAATTTGTAACACACCTATCCCTTTAAATACTCTTTTATAGTAGGGCGAGGCATAATAAAATTCCAGTTTTTTTTTTCCTCTAACTATCTAATCTCGAGTCATCTCTAGGGTCCTACCCCTAGGGGGGAGGTCTAGTCATCAACCTTTCCAAAATCAGGCATAATCACTGTCTAACCCATTGGATGAGGGAAGTTCCAGCATTCAAGTTTCATGGCCACTTTATCTCACAATACTCCCAAAACACAAACTCCAAAATCATGGATCAGACGACCGAGGGGAGTCTCATAGGATCCATAAATCCACGGTCTAGGTCACTTCGCGAATTCGGCTTCAGAAGACTTGGGAGAACTAACACGTAATCTCCCCGATGCATGAACTTCAAACTCATAGATCCAATGGTTAAGTCATGTCCCTGAATATCCTCATATCTATGGTCCATATCACATCGCAACTTCGGGTTTCAGAAGTTTAGTTGCATCAATGGGAAATTCCCCCAATGTGTGAACTCCGATCTCACCAATTCGAAGATCGAGGTGGGTCCCGATATATCCTAGGATCTACGGTCCAGATCACATCATGAATTCGGATTTAGAAGACTTGGGAGAACTAACATGCAATGTCCCCAAAACACAAACTCTGAACTCGTAGATCCAATGGTCAAGGCAGGTCCTGGAAGATCCCAGGATCTACAGTTAAGATCACATCACAACTTCGGGTTTCAAAAGTTTAGTTGCACCAATGTGCGATTATCCTAATATGTGAACTCCAATCTCACCGATTTGACGGCGAGGTGGGTCTTGATAGATCCCCGGATCTACGGTCCAGATCACATCGCAACTTCGGGTTTCTTAAGTTTAGTCGCACCAACGTGCGATCCTCCCGATGTGTGAACTCTTATATCATCGATCTGATGGTCGATGTGGGTCCCGCTAGATCCCCAGATCTACGATTCATATCACATCGCAGCTGCGGGTTTCAAAATTTTAGTCGCACCAACGCGCGATTCTCCCAATGTGCAAATTTTGACTCATGGTTCGAATGGTTTCATGGGTTAAATCCCACGCTCTTTTCCATGGTCAGTGGCCATGAAAACCATTGGTTTCCTTCGAATGGATCTCATCCGTTCATCTTTCATAAAAGAAAATATATTCCCTTCAGAGACCTTCGCATTACCATTTTCCTGAGATTTACCCTGCACGGGTTAAGGACTTGGCTATGGAAACTCACATGGCAAGGGGGTCTGGAGGAGGTATCCTCTTCAGATGGGTAGTTTCAGGTTGTCTTGATATCTTTTATCTCGACCGTGAAATGTCTTGTGCCCTGGAAATCCTTCGAAGTTAATTTGGGCATACAGTATATCAGCGAGAAGCGTGAGTTAACAAGGGGATGGAAGAAAACGCATGACATAACCATCCCACACAGAAGGCATTTATGAATGCATATATATATATATATTTATATATTTATATATAAGACCAAGAAATCATATATATATAAGACCAAGAAATCATTCATTATTCTAATTCAACAATTGAAGTAGGGAAAAGACTTATCAGAACTAATCAACATGAAGCGACTACTGCAAGGGGTGCCCATTTCCACCCAACCGTAGGATCAATCACTCATAATGGATTTACCACTAGACACCCCTGAGATATACCACAATTCTCTACAACACAACCTTTATTCTTGCTCAGCCACAGTAGGGACAAAGGTTACTCTCCTCTTCCCGTAGTATCATGGCAATGGTTTACACGATATCAAGCAAGGAGGACTAGGCTTGTTTATCATATTGTATGATAGCCTCTTACGTCATTTCCTGTATCCAGAATACTTAGTTTTTTAGTTCTTCCTTGAATCTCTGAGATTGACTTCCCATCTTTGCACTCTTCGTGGGCATATTTTTCCTCCCACTGACCACACCTTCCTTTCCTGTCTCTTTCAGAAAGGTTGCATGTGGATCGAATTCCCAGTCCACGGTCAGGCCTGGAATCCTTACGGATGAGTGTTATGCCCCATCCCCTCATTAACTCTTGAGGAGTTCTTCCCACCCACCAACCTGAATGTAATTCATTTATGGGTCAGATGATGGTTCTGGTCCTGAGCAATTAAATCCAGTAAGCACTGGTTTGGTGAAGGTTAATGCAACCATTCCCGGTCCCCTTCACCCTCTATTCATGTAACATTTGTGTTATTTCCAAGTACACCCCCCCTTCTATTAGTCATGCAACACTTGTCCATTTATTAGTTAATAATTAGGTTCACATTTGTTTACTTTTCAAACAAAGGTCCATCGAATCAATATCCACACATTTAAAGTTTGCCATAGTCTATTGGCCATTTATAGTTATATTTACAAGATGGGGAAAACAAGGTGTTACACTTGTCGAACCCTAGTTTCTCCCTGCATTGAGACTCTGGGTTGGATAATCAATCATACATACCCATAGAAGTTCCTAATCAATGATGAGAATGGCAGATGTGTCGGATTTTTTCTCCCGACAGAGGTCCATAAATATTACAAGATCAGGGATCCGAAGGAGTGATTGAACAAAAATTTCTTGGTGAATTTATATGAATTCCATGACACCATTCGATTAATGGCCTTCTGGTAGAAGGAGGAAAAGAAATTCACAAACTGGAACAACAATTGGTATGGGAAAACAAATCTAAAGGAGTCATATACCTACTTAATGGCTCTAATTTGTCGATTATACGAGGACAAATATTGTGCTAAGTTCTTGGAGGCATGGATACCCCTGGAATACACTATGACTATTTCTCAGAGTAGCTTCAACTGGGGAGAAATCATCTCCAATAAATTGAGCACCAATATATAGCAGGTTTAGACACCAAAGGAGGGAGAAGCACCCACTTTTCACATGGCATCATATCTTATAGATGTGATCTTTGCAAGGAATGTCTTCGTTGACATGAATTTGAGTTGACACATCGCAAAGATACATGTACATGTATACTTAATAATATTGTGGGAAAACAGGTACAAGAAATTTTATTTCTCATTTGCGATGAATTCATAGCTCAGGCTTATTTCATTATTTTCAAAACAGAATTCCCAAGAGTGTTTGTAGCGGCCAAGAAAATGATTTCAAAAGTAGGCCACTAGTACCTAGAGGAAACCACAAATTATATTAGGGTATTTGGGTCCACTGGTGCACCACATTTACTCCCCTCTCACGTCCCAGACTTTCTCGTCATAGGAGAAATCTATTACCAGACCATCCTGTAGGGCTATAATGCCACTTTGGTTAAGGACAAGAAACGATCGTTCATACCCTATGGTTTCCATGTAGGGTTTTGCATAGTAAAGGATATTTTTGTAGCTAAAAACGAGGGTTTTAGCCAGCTTAAATACAGGTTCTTGACAAGTTGATTTCACAAGCATGAACCTAAATGCCTATTTCTCTAGCATGTGTAAAGTTTGAATATGAGATCTTTACAGAATGTGCTCAGGATTGGGAGGAGGTACTACAGAGAAAATCTAACCCAAAAATTACTAGGTTCAAATCTATGAGTATGGATGAGCAA
The DNA here is from genome assembly GCA_010110895.2 of Picea sitchensis. Classification (NCBI taxonomy): domain Eukaryota; kingdom Viridiplantae; phylum Streptophyta; class Pinopsida; order Pinales; family Pinaceae; genus Picea; species Picea sitchensis. The sequence continues at coordinate 100,046 of SNQJ01S0016801.1, read as the reverse complement.
TTTGAAATGATAAAATAGACGGCTCAAGAACCTCTCAAGGTTAGAGAAGAGAACAGAGAAGCAGAAGCCATAGAGGCACAAAGGAGAGGAATTTTTTTATTATAAGAATCCCAAAGAGACATCCAATAACTAGAGAATGATCCTCAACTATTAGAAACTATGAGGATCACCCCGGCCGACCCAAGAAATATTAGAGAGGAGCTAAATGGATCAGAGTCGACCCCACTGATGAAACCCATCGATATCAAAAATCCCAGAGTTCCATCACCATAGGCTAGATCGTCAGTGACCATTCCAACACATCATGAGATTCCAAGATCACTAGGTGAAATGGGTGTGCCTAATACCCTTTTTGATCTAATTACTGTCTATGATGATGAAGAGAGTTATTAGGTCTCTCTTAGAACTCTGATACCAATTATAGAGGAGAATGAACCAGGGGGAGCATCTGATCCAACCCCCGATGCATCAATTAAAAACCCTCTGCAAGGTGACCATGAGGTTCAGAGTACCTTAGAAATTGAACTTTTCAACCTATCGGGGACCCTGAAAGACAGCTCCAGGGATGAGCTAGGATCAAGTGGACAACAGGAGGAATTGCAACAGCTAGAGACCGACACCTCAATAATCGATCACCAAGTAAGTATTGAGCTTGTCACTGTCTCTTCAATTTTGGTCGATACCTCACCATCTGATTAACACCAGACGAAGTTCAAGCCATTGGAACATATGAAAATTCCCTTTGTCAAATAAGTACAAGAGTCGGTTCTAGAGAAAATACATACAGAGGGAAGCTTGGGAAACACTCTGACCTGGGGAGACCAACAAATCCTTGAGCCCATTGATGAGGTTGCCGATATATAGGTGATTTCTTATGACAGGAAGAGGAAATCCATCATGAGGAGGAAAACCATCATGAGGCGATTGCTTATGTAATGAGTAAGAGTTTTTGAATCTATTGATAAGCTAGATTTTTAAATATTTTAACAGTTCTTTTGTTCTTAATGATGAAAATCAAATTGTTGTGTTAATGTGTGATTGATGGTAGAGATAAGGATACTATTTTTCTTGCACTCATCTTATTGCATGCATATTTTCTTTCAATAATTGTATCTTAGTCACTTTTTAAATACCAGCAAGTTAATGTATTATTATTAGACTTGTTATAAGTGTAAATATCGTTGTCTGCATGCTAGAGCACGAGGGTTATCCCAGACTGAACCTTATTCAATAGTTAAGAATCCCTTCTATCAGTTGGTTTATACCATCACACCTTACTTTATTAGACTCATAGAATAAAAGAAAAGACAAAAGAGAATGTTTAATCTGAAGGAGGAAATTTCACAGAAAGATATCTTGCCAATCACTAAGTAAATCCAATTGATAAATTATCTAGATCGAAATATATAGAGAACCATTCCACCCATAAAATGTTTTAGAGTCTAATTGGGCCTCTAAGGAGGGTTTAGTTCCTAATGTTGAGTTAAAGGGATCTTGGACCCCTCAATAGAAATGGCACTAGAAGGAGGGCCTGAATGAATGAATGGCTAACGATATTTCTGATAATATATTTTGCATAGCCTACAGATTCAAAATAGCCCACATGCATAGCTATTCATTATCAAGACAACCGACATATAGAGAGTACTCGTGAAATGAGTAACTCACCCCAACATGAGGAATTAGAGCACCTATTCCCCAAAATACCTTACACTCTTCCCCACGAGGAATTGAGCCAATTCAGAAGAATCAAAAGGGCTTACACTCGGCAAATTGTATCGTTACCCTTATCCTTTTTACTTCCTTGTAGAAAAAAAGTAAGCAGACCATTTTTTGATACCCCTGACCAGGTTTTTGTTCACACAGTAGAAGACCTAATAAACTTTTCCCTCAATGAGATTGAAAAACCCTTAATCTGATCCTCGAAACACCGTCTGGTAACTACTCTGAGCCTGACGATTTTGAATCTAATGAGGAAGGGTTTAACTCAGATTGCTCAGCTTCAGAATCGGATGACATGGACGATAATAACAATAATAATGAAGAAAGGGGAAATCCACCTCAAAATAATCAACCTTGGTTGGATAGATATTCTATATAAATCCAAGGATAGGTACATAACCTCCCTTGACATCCATAAAAATCACTTCCCAAATTCGACCTCAAACCTCTGGATTGCCTGAAGACCATATTAAAAAGTTCATACTAGATATAAGATTGATGAACGTACAACATGAGGACATAGTGTTTAGGAATTTTCCCTATACCTTTGATAATTCAACCTTGACTTGGTATTTTAACTTGCCTGTGGGGTCCATAACTAGTTGAATGAAGTTTCAGAAGGATTTCTTAGACAAATTTGCAGAAGAAACCACCACAGAAGATTTAATGGTTGAATTGTTCTTCGCCACCATGAGTTTGAAGGAGAAGGTTAAAGACTTCAATCAACGGTTTACCACTATTCCGAACAAATTTCAACCTAAAGCTAAACCTACTCAGGAGTTGCAAATTGAGGTATATGCTAATTCTCTCCCTACTTACATTTGGATGTTTGTGAAAAGGGATTCCAAACATACCCTAGCTGTAAATTTTGAGGAAGCCAAAATGATTGAATTCCAAATGAAGGGATGCAAAGAGGGATAGGTATCATAATTTAATAAGCAGGTTCAACCTCCACCTAGGAAAGGACTTTTTTTTACTAAACCCCTGGGAAAATAAACAGAACAAGGTCCCAAAAAGGGAAGTGGGGACATAGAATACCTACAACTGATGATAAAGAAACTGGTGAATGAAATAGTAGACATGAAAAGAAGTGGCAGGGAAGAAAACTAAGGTCAAAGGCCCTATAAACCCTTTTTTAAAAGAAACCCACCTTTCAAACACTACTGCATATGGGCAGATTATTCCACAAAAATTTTCCACGTTTCCATTATTTTCATGTTTTTATTAAATAGGGTGGGATTTTCATCGATATTGCCACGAAAGTTCGTCGATATTGCCACGAATATGTTATTTAACTTGGGTGTGATTTTCATCACTCTCTCCAAGAAACTTCATCACTATTGCCACGAAAGTTCATCGTTATTGCCACAACATTTTTTCCTATCTCAAAAAGCATATGCTAACGGCTAGTTGACTAGTTAATCTATATATACCTGACTTTAAGAGACTTTGGGACACAATTGTTATAGTTGCGACACTGTTCGTGGATTTTGTTTGAGATGTTTATTCTTTCCATCACCCATCGGTTGAACAAATCCAATTCTCGATCTACATAGCTCGGATTTTGAACTTGCAAGGCTAGTATGTTTTTTTATTGATGTACTCATTTAACTTGTAAATTTTTGTTCAAATGTTGAAATTTCATGTAGCTTGTTTTTTCCTTGATAATATATTATATGTGTAGTACCATATTTCATGTCATTGGTTTTTGGGTCTAGTTAGTATATTCTATGTAAATTCATGTGAAATGTCAAGAAAAATATTTTCCGAAGAAGTATTTTAAGAAGAGGGAAAATCACTCCATTAATAAGTCAATTCAAACATTAAAAACGGATGTCATTATCAATCTGGATTAATTTGAGCCTACAATTCCTTATGTAAATTTAATCCTTATTACAAAACCACCAACTCATAAAAACTTTACCGGTTGGACTAATGTTTGAAATAGAAAGTCATGGAAAAAAAATCCTCTTAAGTCTAATTCTATCCCTTAGAGACCTTGTTAGCTCTCTAACTTTTGTGTTTCTATGATGTTGTGCCTATATATATTAATTTCATATTTTTAGTCTAGTATTAGGTTAGGTTAGTCATATAACATTGTATTCTTGTATGTGATGTTGTTTCTCTCAATTTTTTATAATCACACACAATTTTGTATGTAGTGATTAACTCTAGTTTTTAGTTGATGTAACTTGTTTATACACTATTAATAAGGAGTAGCTAAAATATAAAAAATTCAAGATGAAATCTACGATAACATGACGAAATCTACTAGTCAGACAATGAAAAATGAGAACATGCCAAAGTGTCTTAGAAAATAAAACCGTGACCACTGTAAGTAGCATAAAATTGTGACCATTGTATGTAGACGAAAATCAACCCGTCATAATTTAAACCAACCCAACCCAATTGTGGATGACAAGTGGTTTTCATTCTTTTTTTAGTGGCGAATTTCAAAA
>SNQJ01S0016801.1:36048-82473 GCA_010110895.2 Picea sitchensis | reverse complement strand
TAAGGGATAGAATTAGACTTAAGAGGATTTTTTTTCCATGACTTTCTATTTCAAACATTAGTCCAACCGGTAAAGTTTTTATGAGTTGGTGGTTTTGTAATAAGGATTAAATTTACATAAGGAATTGTAGGCTCAAATTAATCTAGATTGATAATGACATCCGTTTTTAATGTTTGAATTGACTTATTAATGGAGTGATTTTCCCTCTTCTTAAAATACTTCTTCATAACATATTTTTCTTGACATTTCACATGAATTTGCATAGAATATACTAACTAGATCCAAAAACCAATGACATGAAATATGGTACTACACATATAATATATTATCAAGGAAAAAACAAGCTACATGAAATTTCAACATTTGAACAAAAATTTACAAGTTAAATGAGTACATCAATAAAAAAACATACTAACCTTGCAAGTTCAAAATCCGAGCTATGTAGATCGAGAATTGGATTTGTTCAACCAGTGGGTGATGGATAGAATAAACATCTCAAACAAAATCCACGAACAATGTCACAACTATAACAATTGTGTCCCAAAGTCTCTTAAAGTCAGGTATATATAGATCAACTAGTCAACTAGCAATTAGCATATTCTTTTTGAGATAGGAAAAAATGTTGTGGCAATAACGATGAACTTCCATGGCAATAGCGATGAAGTTTCATGGAGATAGTGATGAAAATCACGCCCAAGTTAAAAAACATATTTGTGGCAATATCAACGAACTTTTGTGGCAATATCGATGAAAATCCCACCCTATTTAAAAAAAACATGAAAATAATGGAAACGTGGAAAAATTTCGTGGAATAATCTGCCCATATGTAGTAGTGTTTGAAAGGTGGGTTTCTTTTAAAAAAGGGTTTATAGGGCCTTTGAACTTAGTTTCCTTCCCCACCACTTCTTTTCATGTCTACTATTTCATTCAATAGTTTCTTTATCATCAGTTGTAGGTATTCTATGTCCCCACTTCCCTTTTTGGGACCTTGTTATGTTTGTTTTCCCGGGGGTTTAGTCAACAAAAGTCCTCTCCTAGGTGGAGGTTGAACCTTCTTATTAAATTGTGATACCTAGCCCTCTTTGCATCCCTTCATTTGGAATTCAATAATTTTGGCTTCCTCAAAATTTACAGCTAGGGTATGTTTGGAAGCCCTTTTCACAAACATCGAAATGTAAGTAGGGAGAGAATTAGCATATACCTCAATTTGCAACTCCTGAGTAGGTTTAGATTTAGGTTGAAATTTGTTCGGAATAGTGGTAAACCATTGATTGAAGTCTTGAACCTTCCCCTTCAAACTCATGGTGGCAAAGAACAATTCAACCATTAAATCTTCTGTGGTGGTTTCTTCTGCAAATTTGTCTAAGAAATCCTTCTAAAACTTCATTCAACTAGTTATGGACCCCACAGGCAAGCTAAAATACCAAGTCAAGGTTGAATTATCAAAGGTATAGGGAAAACACCTAAACACTATGTCCTCATGTTGTACGTTCATCAATCTTATAGCTAGTATGAACTTTTTAATATGGTCTTCAGGCAATCCAGAGGTTTGAGAGTCGAATTTGGGAAGTGATTTTTATGGATGTCAAGGGAGGTTATGTACCTGTCCTTGGATTTCTATAGCATATCTAGCCAACCAAGGTTGATTATTTTGAGGTGGATTTCCCCTTTCTTCATTATTATCGTTATTATCGTCCTTGTCATCCAATTTTGAAGCTGAGAAATCCGAGTTAAACCCTTCCTCGTTATATTCAAAATTGTCAGTCTCAGAGTAGTTACCAGATGGTGTTTCGAAGATCAGATTAAGGGTTGTTCAATATCATTGAGGGAAAATTCTATCAGGTCTTCTACTGTGTGAACAAAAACCTAGTCAGGGGTATAAAAAATTGGCCTTCTTACTTTTTTTCTACGAGGAAGTAACAAGAATAAGGATAACGATACAATTTGTCGAGCGTAAGCCCTTGTGATTCTTCTGAACTGGTTCAAGTCCTCATGGGGAAGAGTGTAAGGTATTTTGGGGAATAGGTATTCTAATTCCTTGTGTTGCGGTGAGTTACTCATTTCACGAGTACTTTCTATATGTGGGTTGTCTTGATAATGAATAGCTATGCATGTGGGTTGTTTTGAATATGTAGGCTATGCAAAATATATTATCAGAAATATCGTTGTCCATTCATTCATTTAGGCCCTCCTTCTAGTGCCAGTTCTATTGAGGGGTCCAAGATCCCTTTAAATCAACATTAGGAACTAAACCCTCCTTAGAGGCCCAATTAGACTCTAAAACATTTGATGGGTGGAATGGTTCTCTATATATTTCGATGTAGATAATTTATCGATGGGATTTACTTAGTGATTGACAAGATATCTTTCTGTGAAATTTCCTCCTTCAGATTAAACATTCTCTTTTGTCTTTTCTTTTATTCTATGAGTCTGATAAATTAAGGTGTGATGGTATAAACCCACTGATAGAAGAGATTCTTAACTATTGAATAAGGTTCAGTCTAGGATAACCCTTGTGCTCTAGCATGCAGACAACGATATTCACACTTATAAAAAGTGTAGTAATAATACATTAACTTGCTGGTATTTAAAAAGTGACTAAGATACAATTATTGAAAGAAAATATGCATGCAATAAGATGAGTGCAAGAAAAATAGTATCCTTATCTCTACCATCAATCACACATTAACACAACGATTTGATTTTCATCATTAAGAACAAAAGAACTGTTAAAATATTTAAAAAGGTAGCTTATTAATAGATTCAAAAAATCTTACTCATTACATAAGCAATCGCCTCACGATGGCTTTCCTCTTCCTGTCATAAGAAATCACCTATATATCGGCAACCTCATCAATGGGCTCAAGGATTTGTTGGTCTCCCCAGGTCAAAGTGTTTCCCAAGCTTCCCTCTGTATGTATCTTCTCTAGAACCGACTCTTGTACTTATTTGACAAGGGGAATTTTCATATGTTCCAATGGCTTGAACTTCGTCTGGTGTTCATCGGATGGTGAGGTATCGACCAAAATTGAGGAAACAGTGACAAGCTCAATACTTACATGGTGATCGATTGTTGAGGTGTCGGTCTCTAGCTGTTGCAATTCCTCTTGTTGTCCACTTGATCCTAGCTCATCCCTGGAGCTGTCTTTCGGTTCCCCGATAGGTTGAAAAGTTCAGTTTCTAAGGTACTCTCAACCTCATGGTCACCTTGCAGAGGGTTTGTAATTGATGCATTGGGGGTTGGATCAGATGCTCCCCCTGGTTCTTTCTCCTCTATAATTGGTATCAAAGTTCTAAGAGAGACCTAATAACTCTCATCATCATCATAGATAGTAATTAGATAAAAAAGGGTATTAGGCACACCCATTTCACCTAGTGTTTTTGGAATCTCATGATGTGTTGGAATGGTCACTAACGATCTAGCCTGTGGTGATGGAACTCTGGGATTTTTGAGACAGACGATTTTCATCAGTGGGGTTGACTCTGATCCATTTAGCTCCTCTCTAACGTTGCTTGGGCCGGTCGGGGTGATCCTCATAGTTTCTAATAGTTGAGGATCATTCTCTAGTTATTGGATGACTCTTTGGGATTCTTATAATAACAAAATTCCTCTCCTTTGTGCCTCTATGTCTTTTGCTGCTCTGTTCCCTTCTCTAACCTTGAGAGGTTCTTGAGCCGTCTATTCTATCATTTCGACTTGCTCATCCATACTCATAGATTTGAACGTAGTAATTTTTGGGTTAGATTTTCTCTGTAGTACCTCCTCCCAATCCTAAGCACATTATGTAAAGATCTCATCTTCAAACTTTACACATGCTAGAGAACTAGGCCTTTAGGTTCATGCTTGTGAAATCATCTTGTCAAGAACCTGTATTCCAGCTAGCTAAAACCCTCTTTTTTAGCTAGAAACATATCCTTTACTATGAAAAACCCTACATGGAAACCATAGGGTATGAACGGTCGTTTCTTGTCCTTAACCAAAGTGGCATTATAGCCCTACAGGATGGTATGGTAACAGATTTCTCCTACGATGAGCCGGTTTGGGACGTGAGAGGGGAGTAAATGTGGTGCACCAGTGGACCCGAATACCCTGATATAATTTGTGGTTTCCTCTAGGTACTAGTGTTCTACTTTTGAAATCATTTTCTTGGCCACTACAGACAGTCTTGGGAATACGTTTTTGAAAATAATGAAATAAGTCCGAGCTATGAATTCATCGCAAATGAGAGAATACAATTTCTTGTACCTATTTTCCCACAATATTATTAAGTATACATGTACATGTATCTTTGCGATGTGTCAACTAAGATTCATGTCAATGAAGACATTCTTTGCAGAGATCATGTCTATAAGATATGATTCCATGTGAAAAGCGGGTGCTTCTCCCTCCTTTGGTGTCTGAACCTGTTATATACTGGTGCTCAATTTCTTGGAGATGATTTCTACCTAGTTGAATCTACTCTGAGAAATAGCCATAGTGTATTCCAGGGGCATCCATGCCTACAAGAACTTAGCACAATATTTGTCCCCGTATAATCGACAAATTAGAGCCATTAAGTAGGTATATGGCTCCTTTAGATTTGTTTTCCCATACCAATCGTTGCTCCAGTTTGTGAATTTCTTGTCCTCCTTCCACCAGGAGGCCATTAATCAAATGGTTTCATGGAATTCATATAAATTCACCAATAAATTTGTGTTCAATCTCTCCTCCAAATCCCTGATCTTGTAATATTTCTGGACCTCTGTCGGGAGAAAAAATCCGACACATCCGCCATTCTCATCATTGATTAGGAACTTCTGTGGGTATGTATGATTGATTATCCAACCCAGAGTCTCAATGCAGGGAGAAAATAGGGTTTGACAAGTGTAACACCTTGTTTTCCCCATATTGTAAATATAACTATAAATGGCCAAGAGACTATGGGAAACTTTAAATGTGTGGATATTGATTCGATGGACCTTTGTTTGAAAAGTAAACAAATGTGAACCTAATTATTTAATAATAAATGGACAAGTGTTGCATGACTAATAGAAGGTGGGGTGTACTTGGAAATAACACGAATGTTACACGAATAGAGGGTGAAGGGGACCAAGAATGGTTGTGTTAACCTTCACCAAACCAGTGCTTACTGGATTTAATTGCTTAGGACCATAACCATCATCTGACCCATAAATGAATTACATTTAGGCTGGTGGGTGGGAAGGCCTACTCAAGAGTTAATGAGGGGATGGGGCATGACACTCATCCGTAAGGATTCCAGGCCTGACCATGGACTGGGAATTTGATCCACATGTGACCTTTCTGAAAGAGACGAGAAAGGAAGGTGTGGTCGATGGGAGGAAAAATATGCCCGTGAAGAGTGCAGAGATGGGAAGTCAGTCTCAGGGATTCAAGGAAGAACTAAAAAACTAAGCATTCTGGATACAGGAAATGACAGAAGAGGTTATGATACAATATGATAAACAAGCCTAGTCCTCCTTGCTTGATATCGTGTAAACCATTGCCAGGATACTGTGGGAAGAGGAGAGTAACCTCTGTCCCTACCGTGGCTGAGAAAGAAGAAAGGTTGTGTTGTATAGCATTGTGGTATATCTCGAGGGTGGCTAGTGGTAAATCCATTACGAGTGATTGATCCTATGGTTAGGTGGAAATGGGCACCCCTTGCAGTAGTCTCTTCATGTTGACTAGTTCTGATAAGTCTTTTCCCTGCTTCAATTGTTGAATTAGAATGATGATTGATTTCTTGGTCTTATATATATATATATNTCTCGCTGATATACTGTATGCCCAAATTAACTTCGAAGGATTTCCAGGGCACAAGACATTTCATGGTCGAGATAAAATATATCATGCCAACCTGAAACTACCCATCTGAAGAGGATACCTCCTCCAGACCCCCTTTCCATGTGAGTTTCCATACCCAAGTCCTTAACCCGTGCAAAGTAAATCTCAGGAAAATGGTAATGCAAAGGTCTCGGAAGGGAATATATTTTCTTTTATGAAATATGAATGGATGATATTCATTCGGAGGAAACCAAGAGTTGTCATGGCCATTGGCCATGGGAAAGAGCATGGGAGTTAACCCTTGAACCCATCCGAACCATGAGTCGAAATTCGCACATCGGGAGAATCAAGCGTTAGTGCGACTAAACTTTCAAAACCTATAGCTACGATGTGATATGAATCGTAGATTTGGGGATCTATCGGGACCCACATCGACCGTCAGATCGACGATATCAAATTTCACACATCGTGAGAATCGCACGTTGGTGCGACTAAACTTCCGAAACCCAAAGTTGCGATGTGATGTGGACCGTACATCCGGGGATCTTTCAAGACCCACCTCGACCGTTAGATCGGTGAGATTGGAGTTCACTTATTAGGATAATCACGCATTGGTGCGACTAAAATTTTGAAAACTGAAGTTGTGATGTGGTATTAACCATAGATCTGGGGATATTTTGGGACCTTCCTTGACCATTGGATCTACGAGTTCAGAGTTCATGTATTGTGGACATTGCGTGTTAGTGCTCCCAAGTCTTCTAAATCTGAATTCATGATGTGATCTGGACCGTAGATCCTAGGATCTATCGGGACCCACCTCGATCGTCGAATCAGTGAGATCGAAGTTCACACATCAGGGGAGTTTCCCATTGGTGTGACTAAAATTCTAAAACCCGAAGTTGTGATGTGATATGGACCGTAGATCCAAGGATATTCAGGGACCTGCCTTAACCATTGTATCTACGAGTTTGAAGTTCATGCATCGGGGAGATTACGTGTTAGTGCTCCCAAGTCTTCTGACCTAGACTGTGGATTTATGGATCCTAGACTGTGGATTTATGGATCCTATGAGACTCTCCTCGGTCGTCCGATCCATGAGATTGGAGTTTGTGTTTTGGGAGTATTGTGAGATAAAGTGGCCATGAAAATCGAATGCTGGAACTTCCCTCATCCAATGGGTTAGACGGTGATTATGCCTGATTTTGGAAATGTTGATGACTGGACCTTCCCCTTAGGGGTAGGGCCCTAGAGATGACTCGAGACTAGATAGTTAGAAGAAAAACAAACTGGAAATTCATTATGCCCCGCCCTACTATAAAAGAGTATTTAAAGGGATGGGTGTGTTACAAATTGGTATCAGAGCATGGTTACAACACTTGGCCTTTTTGGGCTCATGGATGAGCTGCGTAAAAACCACATTAAAGGGGAAACACCCTACCCTACTCCCTTCCTAAAAAGTCTAGTTAGATCCTTATTATAGAAAAGAATGGCAGTTTATTGGGATGTGTGTATGTATTTAAGAAATATCGATTATGTATTGGTTATGAACTAATATAATGTTAGGTAATAACAAGTGTTTTTTATGCACTCAAGCGATTGATCAACCACGAGAAACTACAATCATATAGAATGGTGATGCACCATGAAGGGGGGATGGATCCCACAATAGAGAGGAAGAGTATGACAAGAGAAAGGCGATAAAGACCCTTCCAGACCTGGATGATACTGTAAGGAGTCTCATGGATGAATTACAGAGATGCAAGGCCGACAACGAGAGATTGATAAACGAGAAAGAGAAGCAGATGGAAATTAATGAAGTCTTGCTGTAGAGTTTATCCGACATACAGAGACAATTGCAGCATGGACCTGACACTAGTCATGTGGACCGATGATAGAAAAATAGGAGTTGAATTCTACCTAAGATACAAAAACATGGTCCTTTAAGTGGCCACACTAGGAGGAGTACCTCGAGAAAGGTCCAACCTTGAGATAGAGGACAAGCATCATATGAATCCTTTGGGAAGGAAACTGGTGACTCAGAGGGATATTCTAGTAGTATAACTAGTTCAAACTCTCAAAGGAAAAGGAAGAAATGAAAGCATTCCAAAATTCATAATCTAGAAGAATTCAGGAAGGCCAAACCACCCTCTTTTGAAGGTGAGAAGAAAAAAGGAGAGGAGGCGGAGGCCTAGCTGCTTGGACTAAATAAGTATTTCAGAGTCCACGATTTCTATGAAAACTTGAAGGGTCGAGTAGCCACTTTCAATCTGAATGGAAAGACTTCCATTTAGTGGGAATACCTTAAGAATGTAAAAGGAATCCATGAAGAGGACCTACCCTGGAAATGGTTTGAGAAACACTTTAGGGAAGAAGTATCTGTCGGAAAAATATTTTGACGAGAAGACTAAAAAGTTCTATGAAATCAAGTTGGGACAACTCACCATAGAGGAATATGTCAATAGATTCCTTGAGTTATTGAGGTATGTACCCTACATAAAAGAAGAAAAGGAAAAGGTGCAACAATTCATCAGTGGGTTACCTAAGACCTACCAGAACATAATTGAGTTTGATGAGCCAAAGAACCTAGAAGACACTATCCCGAAGGAAAGATATTTTTATGAACAATTTGGGCCTCAAACGGAACCTCGCAAGGGCTGGAAGTAGTATAATAGTTCAGGGTTCCAGAAAAAGAGGTTCAAATCCACAAGATTTAAAAAATATAGGAAGGATTCAAGGATGATATTTCATAGCCGAAGTGTACATCAACAAAATTTCCCCTCCCAGAGTAGAAATAAACCTTTTGGATCAAACTCGGCAAAGACTCACAACCCAAAGAAAGAACTCTTGAAATGTTGGGGTTGTGGAGAAGAACATATACTGAGGGACTTCCTGCACCAACAACAACATAGTAGGAGGGTTTACAATGTCCAAGAGGCTACCACTATCAATGACGTGGCCAGGAGTATGCCAGAAATTTATGCATCCGTGGATAATAAACAAGTCGACCACCAAGCCTCAGTGGTGGACATGGAAGGTATGATCGCCAACCATCTAGTATCTATTTTAATTGAACCTAGTTCAAATTTGAGTTATGTGGACCCTCAGACCGTTGATAAGTGTAAACTTCAACCACATATACATACTAAGTGATGGTTGGTACAATTAGTGACTGACACCAAAAGGAAAATAGTGGAGGTCATACCATCTTTCCAATTCATTTTGGATGAATTTCCCACCCAGGCTACCCTTAACATACAACCCCTAGGATCATATGACATGTTGATTGGTATGGACTGGCTAGATACATATAAAACTAAGTTGGACTATTATCATAAAACCCTATAATGTGTAAATGAAGAGGGGAGAAGGATAACCCTTCGAGGGATCCAAAAACCTGTCTCGGTGAGACGAATATTGACCCTTCAAATGAAAAAGTATTTCATAAAGGGATGTTCTCTATATGAAATATAGGTGTCAAAACCTGTTGAATATGATAGACCAAGCCTAGAAGACCATACCATACTAAGAGACTATAGAGGTGTGTTTCCATAAGAGGTATCGGGTCTACCTCCGAGAAGGGATATTGACTTCTATATAGAACTTGCACCAAGAGCAGTGCCAGTATCTAGGAAAACCTATAGGATGAGTACACCTGAGCTAGTTGAGATAAAAATATAGCTAAATGAAATGATTGAAAAAGGCTACATCCGATCCAACGTGTCTCTGTGGGGAGAACCAGTCTTGTTTGTGACAAAGAAAGATGGTACACTACGACTATAAATAGATTATAGAGAACTCAATAACGTAATCAGAAAGAACAAATACCCCTTACCCAGAATAGATGATTTGTTCGATCAATTGGGGGGTTCTTCCATTTTATCAAATATTGACTTGAGATCTAGGTACCATCAAGTCTGAATCAAGGATGAAGACATTCACAAAACCTCCTTTAAGAAAATATATGGTCACTACGAATTTGTGGTGGTACCATTTGGATTAACCAATGCCCCTGCCACTTTTATGTGATTGATGAACAATGTAATCAACAAATTCCTAGACAAATTTGTATTGGATTTTTTTGATGATATCTTAATCTACTCCAGGAATAGAGAGGAACATGTGGAACATCTTAGACTTGTATTTCAAGTGCTAAGAGAGAATCAACTCTACGCCAAATTTAGCAAGTGTGACTTTTTCCAGAAGCAAATACATTACTAGGGCCATGTCATATCTGAAGAACGAATAGCAGTAGACCCTAACAAGATAATATCCATCATGGAATGGCCTAACCCAAAGGATGTTTTAGATATCATATCCTTTATGGGTTTAGCAGGATACTATAGGAGATTTATAAAATGGTTTTCCAAGATTGGTTTTCCAATCACTGCCCTCGAGAGGAAGGGGGTTAAATTCATTTGGACACCGGAATGTGAAGAAAGGTTTTAGTCACTAAATAACCTTTTGACCCATGTGCCTCTGTTGAAGATCGTTGACCCCAATAATGACTTCCTCATGTGAATAGATTTCTGGAAGGAAGGAATCAGAGGAGTCCTTATGCAAGAAGGAAGCGTAGTTTTCTACGAATCCTAAAAATTGAATGGGGATGAAGTCAACTATGTGACCCATGATCTATAGTTGTCTATGAATGCTTTGAAAATGTAGAGGCATTACCTCCTGGGTAGGAAATTTGTACTTATGATAGACCACTGTGGATTGGGCACATGTTTGACCAACCAAAACTCAATGCTAGACAAGCTAGGTGGATGGACCTCCTTAGAGAGTTTGATTTTTAAATCAAACATATCAAGGGAAAGGAAAATAGGGTGGTCAATTCCGTTAGTAGAAGTATGAAAAAAATTCACCTGGCAGCAGTGAGCACGGACAAGATGAATGTCAGGGAAAGAGTCAGGAATGCACACGAAATAGACGCATTCTTCCAGATCATGACCTCATACCTGGAGAAAGAACTCGCATGGATAAAGTATGAAGGCTACCAGATGCTAGATGGAGGCCTGTTGACTTACCAAAAGTTTCTATATATTCCAAGTTGTGATGACTTGAAGAGGTTCATAATGGACAAATTGCACAAGACACCATACATCGACAATCCAGACTATCAGAAGATGGTCACAGACACTAGAAAATAATTATATTGGCCTGTATTGAAGAAATACATAGTTGAGTATTTAGCTAAATGTCTAGAATGCCAACAAGTTAAAGAATAACACTGACACCCAGAAGGATTATTACAACCTCTACCAATTCCAGAATGGAAATGGGAGACCATATCCATGGATTTCATCACCAGATTACCATCATTGACCAGGCAAAATGATGCCATCATGGTAGTGGTGGATAAATTGAGAAAGACCTCTCATTTCATTCTCTTCAAATTGACTTTCAATGTAATAGATATTGCAAACATATTCATGAGGGATATATTCAGACTACATGGCATGGCTAAGGAGATCATGTCTGACAGAGACACAAAATTTACTTCAAACTTTTGGAAATCCTTGATGGCTGGTCTAGAGACCAAATTATTGTTTAGCACAACCTATCATCCTCAAATCGATGGACAGGTGGAAAGAGTGAAACAAATCTTAGAATAAATTCTAAGGATGCATGTAATGCATAAACCTGAAAAGTGGGAAGATTACCTACCCCTGGTGGAATTTTCCTACAACAACGACTACCAAGAATCACTAAATATGAGCCATTTCGAAGTCCTCTATGGTATACCATGCAACACTCCAGTCTGTTGGAGAACTACCGTGAACAAAATTACAATTGGACCCGACATGTTGAAAGAAATGGAACAACAAGTGATTCAGATAAAGAAAAATCCAAAAATCGCTTAGGATAGACCAAAAATTTATGTCGATAGAAAGAGAACCCCCAGAGAATTTAGGACAGGAGACCATGTCTATCTCAGGGTTAGGCCTAGGAATATTTCCCTGAGGATGGGAGCTTGTGCCAAGATGAAGCCTCGGTATTGTGGACCTTTTGAAGTTATATATAGACTGGGAGTTGTAGCATATAGGCTAGAACTCCCTCCCACGGTAAAAACACATAATGTTTTCCATGTTTCATTGTTGAAGAAATATGTACATGATTCCAATAATATAATTGATTGGTCTATGATCCAGGTGGAACTGGAGGGAGAATACCTACCAGAACCTCAATGCATACTAGACAATAAGGAAACCCCACTCAGGAACCAAACCATTGGACAAGTCAAGGTGTAGTGGAAACACTTTGGCCCAGATGAGGCCACATAGGAAATGGAGGATGTGCTGAGACATTCATATCCATTTTTGTTCACTTCTGTACATACAATATATTCTAATAGATAGAACATCGAGGACGATGTTCCTTTAAGGGGGAGGGAATTGTAACACCCTGTTTCCCCTAGCTTGTAAATATAACTATAAATGGCCAAGAGACTATGGCAAACTTTAAATGTGTGAATATTGATTTGATGGACCTTTGTTAAAAAGGTAAACGAATGTGAACCTAATTATTTACTAAGAAATGAACAAGTTTTGCATGACTACTGGAAGGTGGGGGGTTTACCTGTAAAGACCATGAATTCTACACCAAGAGAGTGCGAGGGGGACCAGGAATGGTTGCTTTATCCTTCACCAAACCAATGCTTACTGGATTTAATTGCTCAGGACTAGAACTGTCTTCTGACCCAGAAATGAATTACAGTCAAGCTGGTGGGTTTGAAGACTTCCTCAAGAGTTAATGAGGGGATGGGGCATAAAATTCATCTGTAATGCTTCCAGACCTGATCGTGGATTGGGAATTCGAGCCACACGCGACCTTGATGAAAGAGGCGAAAAAGGAAGCTGTGGCGGGGGGGAGGAAAATACGCATGTGAAGAGTGCAGAGACGTGAAGTGAGTCTCAGGGATTCAAGGAAGAACTGAAAAAATAGGCATTCTAGATACAGGAAATGGCAGAAGAGGTTATGATACAAGCTGATAAACGAGGCTAGTACTCCTTGCTTGGTACCCTGTAAACCATTGCCAGGATCATGCGGGAAGAGGAGAGTAACCTCTATCGCTACTATGGCTGAGAAAGAAGAAAGGTTGTGTTACATAGCATCGTTATCTAGATCGGGGGTGTATAGTGTTAAATACGTTTGGAGTGACTGAGCTTACGGTTGGGTGGAAACGGGCACCCCTTGCAGTAGTCACTTCACGTTGACTAGTTCTGATAAGTCTTTTCCCTGCTTCAATTGTTGAATTAGAATGATGACTAATTTATTTGTCTTATATATATATACTATTTATTGGTCTTAGATATACATATATATATATATATATATATATATATATATGCATTCATAAACGCCTTCTATGTGAAATGGTTATGTTATGTGTATGATTCTATCCCCTTGTGAACTCACACTTCTCACTCATAGACTATATGCCCAGCTTAACTCTGGAGGATTTTCGGGGCACAAGACATTTCACGGTTGAGATAGAAGATATCGTGCCGACCTAAAGCTACACATCTGAAGAGGATACCTCTCCCAGACCCCCTTGCCGTATGAGTTTCCAGACCCAAGTCCCTAACCCGTTCAGGGTAAGGCTCAAGAAAACGGTAATGAAAAGGTCTCGGAAGAGAAGATATTTCCTTGTCTGAAAGATGAACAGATGATATCCTCTCAGAGGAAACCAAGGGCTATCATGGCCATTGGCCATGGGAAAGAGAACGAGAGTTAACCCTTGAACCCATCCGAACCATGAGTCGAAATTCACACATTAAGAGAATCGCGTGTTGGTGTGACAAAACGTTCAAAACATGAAGTTGCGATGTGATATGAACTATAGATCCGAGGATATATCAGGACCCATCTCGATTGTCGAATCGATGAGATCAGATTTTGCAAATTGGGAGAATCACATGTTGGTGCGACTAAACTTCTGAAACCCGAAGTTCCGATGTGATCTGGACCGTAGATCCAGGGATCTATTGGGACCCACCTCTACCGTTAGATTGATGAGATCAAAATTCTCACTTCAGGAGAATCGTGCTTTGGTGCAACCAAACTTCTGAAACCTGAATTTTCTATGTGATATGGATTGTAGATCCGGGGATCTTCTAGGACCTGCCTGGATCGTTGGATCTATAAGTTAGAAGTTCGCACATCGAGGAGATTCTGTGTTAATGCTCCCAAGTCTTCCAAAGATGAATTTACGATGTGATATGGACCATAGATCCCAGTATCTATCGGGAGCCACCTTGAATATTGGATCAATGATATCGATGTTTACACATTGGGAGAATCATGTTTTGGTGCGACTAAACTTCCGAAACCCGAAGTTGCGACGTGATTTGGACCGTAGATCCGATGATCTTTTGAGACCCTCCTTGACCATTGGATCTACGAGTTCAGAGTTCACACATTGGGGAGATTGTGTGTTAGTTCTCCCAAGTCTTCCGAAGTTGAATTCACGAAGTGACATGGACCATGGATCTATGGATCTTATGGGACTCCCCTTGGTCGTTCGATCCATGAGATTGGAGTTCATGTTTTGGGAGGATTGTGAGATAAAATGGCCACGAACCCTGAACGCTGAAACTTCCCTCAACCAATGGGTTAGACAGTGATTATGCCAGATCTTGGAAAGGTTGATGACTTGAGCTTCCCCCTCGGGGTAGGAACCCTAGAGATGACTCGAGATGAGATAGTTGGAGGGTAAACAAAAAAGGAAATTTATTATTCCTTGCCCTACTATAAAAGAGTATTTAAGGGGGAGGGTGTGTTACAACATGCTACCATATTTAATCATGACTTCCAGATATTCAGAAAAAATTGGTCATCAAGAACCCTTAATCTGGGTCGTTGTGGGGGATAAATTTCGAGTAATCTACCCAGTTAATTTTGTCGAAAAAATCTCTCCATTGTGGGAGCATTATCGTTGATCCTATGGTTTCTTTTGTATCTCCAAAAACAGGGGGCTAAGAAAATGGATTCTTAGTCAATCTTTTGATGACCGATTCCGCTCTAGGAGAAAATTCCAACTGCCTCACAATGGTGGGAGAAGACCCTTCATCGACCTATGCTTCCTTCAATTTTGGTGCCCTTGGTGAGCATTTGGTCATTGGCTTCCTTGGAGGATTTTTTTCTTACAGAGAGGACAACTTTAGACATCATGTTGCATATAGAATGCTGATACATAAAAGTATGATCGCCAAAATGATAAAATTAACACATACCTCTTCTTCACACTAGCTTAACCTAGTTTTGAAATTCTTAGAATCAAGCACAACTCTTGAGACACTCTCTTTGCTTCTTCGACTACTCTGGAAAAGAGAAACTTGGGTGAAGAATTTTGGGGTGAAAAAATTTCTTAGTGATTTAAACGGAGATAATACATACCTTGTCACATCAGTTATTCAATTCAGGGTGTAGGAGCAGTTTTACAAAATCTACCGCCAGATCTGCATTATGCTCAAGATTTAAATGCAGTCGTAGGTTGGCGGTGCAGGCATGGGATATAATGTGGTTCATCGATGATTTAAATTCTCATTGTTCGATTGGTGCATGGGGTAGCAATGAATGCAAAGTGAAACATTAATTGGCCTATTAAATGGCAGAATTTGATCTTATTTTGTGCTAAAAACGTCCCATCGTTCCGCTAATTTAACGGGTGGATCAGGAGTCAACACTTTTCTTTAGACAATGTGCATTGATATATCTTGGAAAATTTTATGATGTCGATCCATCTTGTCGTACAACACTTATGTGGAAATGTTGACCTGGAAGTGTGATAGGGACACGGGGAAACCTAAGGTGACTTGGGATGAAACTAGGCCGTATGAAATGCCTACGCGGAAAAGACACATGGTGTTTGAGATTGGATTCTTCGTTTAAGAGTGTTATTCATAATCATGGATTTTCATGAGATAAACTTTATAACAAATAGGTCCTACCATACTGATGCTGAAAAATTATCAAGGATCAACAATCGATAATAAGTTTAAACAAGTGTTCCTCGATTACCCCCTCGAAACTTGCCGATGCCAAAAATGCATCAGGGATTGGTGATTGATGATGTGTCAATGTGAAAATTTTCCATGATTTAAATATTTGAGATTTCACCGACCCTGAACAAACACATCAGTAATCAACTATTGGAGGTTCATCATGGCCCATGTCAATGTTTATCCCTCTCATATTTCGCCAACGTTGATGGGAAATCTTCCATTTTCTGAATCTTCTTTGTGAACAACCAATGCAAATATACTCCATTTTTTACCGATGTCGATGATACATCAGAGATCAACGATTATTGTTACTATGTGGTCAGTTTACTTAATTAGATTTTTCCAACACTGAAGATAAGCGCATGGGTCACGATTTTAGCTATGGATCCTTATTTAAAATGTCAAGCTCTTTTTTAGATACAAAGGTTTCACTATGAGAGTCCCAAATAAATCCATTCTTGATCGATGATGAGACATGGAAACATAGTTAATGATCGCTACACAACTGACTCAATTAAAAAAGAAGGACAAATGAAAACAAGTGGTACCCAAAAGATAAAAAAAATTCATAAATCTTTTGGGGTGTGTTGGGCGGTCAACAACACCTAAATGCTTCTTTATGAATGGAAATGCAACTCTGTTTCTTTATTCCCTGTTAGGAATTACTTAGAATTGTTACAAGTTAGCTCATCTTACGCAAGACTACAGTGAGTCTTGATGACTCAGAGGTTTTTTTAAGTATTATCCTTACCCTTCCCTCTCTTTCTTGTCTGGGTTGTGCTTCAGGTGAGACTTCTTCCCTCCTGGGAAGATTAAAATGCCAGCACTCTGGACTACTTCAATACCTTTTTTTGGTAACCTAAGAAGGACCCTGGTCTGAACACTTTTGCACTAACAAAATGGTTTTGCTGCCGAGACAAATTATTTAAAAGGGAACTTGTGAGGAGAATGCTTCCACGGATCTATAGATCTAAGATTCAACAATGGTGAGAAACAAATTGTGATGCCTTTATATGGAAGTAAGTAGAGTTGCAAGGAAAAAGAGAGAGAAATACAATAGATTATGTCTTTTATTCAGAAAAATCGAGTGACCAATATGAGATATTCTTGTTAAAATTCCTAGAAGAACTATTCCATTGGATTGATAGGCTTCAAGAAGCTCCAGAATTACAAGAATGCGTCAAGAAGACCTATACTTGGGATACAAAGAAGATCACAACACTTCATCAACTAGATTACCAGATCACATGAGCAGTCGATTTCTGGGTTCATATGACTCTAGAGGGATACATCGTTGAATTCACAGCTAAGAATCACCAATATTTTTCATGAGAAGAAGAAATTTTCAAGAAAGGTGCATGGGGAAGACTGTTGAGGTAAATTCCCCCGTGGATCAAAGTATTCTTGATGCAGGAGGGGATGTTACCTATTCCCTCGACTGAGATGGTAGCCTAAACTCCTATGCTTTGGGTAGGGTGATTTTGGGGTATGATCATGACCTAAGAAGGGAAAGGGTTCTTTGAAAGATGGGAGAAGATCAAGAAACGAATGCAAGAAATGAGTGAGACTTAAGGAGAGCCACCATTGTTGAGAAGTGGTGTGGAAAGGTAAAGAAAGAAGCGAAGCAGTCCGAGGTGTCGCGAAAATAAATCAAATCAAGAGGAATAGATGAAAGAAAGAAGAAAGAGTTGAGGAAGTTGAGAAGACAAGAAAGAATAGCCAGTATAAGATTGTAGAATAGAGAATCACAGAGAGGAAGGAGTCCCCATATGGGTGGACGCGAAGAAGAATGTGGAGAAGCAAGGGAAGACGAAGAAGGTCTAGACCTTGCAAAAGATCAAGAAGATTAAACCCTGATATCAGGAAACATTGTGGATTAGGAAGAGAAGGCCACTCCAGAGGAAGAGAATGATACCTTTCAGATCAAGGGAACCCCCCCATAAGTCAGTGGAACCAACCCCGAATCATCTGTCCCCAGGTGTCCTCTATACCCATGGTAAATTCTACACTGCCTACTTATGATATTGATATTCCATTACATCCAGTTAGTCATAATCAGTCTGTAAGCATAAAAACTGGGAGAATATTGATATCCCCAGGTGTATCACAACCAAGACTGTTAGGTTTCATTCTGATAGGATCAATGAGACCCAGAATGGCTGGAAATATGGGAGGATCAATCGCCCGATAACCAAAATTATGGGGCAAAGGGGACGAAGATACATAGCAACATTGGTTCTTATGTGAAGCCATTTGGAGGTCCAGAGGGACTCTCGATGAAAATAAGTTAGTAGAGTTTTAGACTACCTTGAGGGGCCATGCTCTCAAATGGTACACAAAGGCTATTTAACCTGGGATGTGAGGACAAGAGTTCACTCTTGGCCAAGTTCGTTCGAATTTCATCACCGAATTAAAACTACCTAAGTCATAGAAACAATATCTCTCTAAGTTGTAGGAGATTCAAAAAAGGGAATAGGAATCTTCCTGGGAGTACATCCAAAAGTTTAAAGATGCTATCAAGAGGCTAGCACATCCAATTCATGAAGATCACCAAAGGGAATGGTACATCCAAGGATTACTACCTCTGATGATAATTCCTTTAACACAACAACAAATAGACACATTAACAAACGCCTTGGAACAATCGATGAAAATCAAAGGCATGGAAGTTTATCCAGGGAATATGAGGATGAACAAGCCTCTAGTAGATGTAAATTTGTCACAAATCTAGGCACAAATATAAATGCTAATGGAAAATATTCAAGAATTAACCACACAGAGACCAAGATGACCTCAAGTTTGGTGCAAAGGATGTTACACAAAAGGGCATCTAGAAAATGAATGTTCAGGCATGAGGGGAATGGGACCTCATATTAAGATGGAACCTTCTTCAGGACCAACGAGATGATTTGCTCAAGTGTTTGCGACTCCACCATTCCATACACCAGGGCTATATAATACCTTCCTAGGTGCTCAAACCTCTCAGATAATAGAGTATTGTGAAATTTGTCGGACACATGGACATGCATCGAGGAAGTGTCCTATTATGAAGAAGTACACGAATGTTCCCAATACAATAAATTGTGAGTTTTTTGCATCAAAAATCCATGCCACAATTCAATGTGGAACGTTGGACTCACTTGCTGAAATATTAGGTTGAACATCATTCAGAGTAAATGAAACCCCCCAAGGACCTGGAAGAGACCATGGAGATGGGGATGGAGGTGGATTCATAGGAGTGAGAAATGGATGCATAGGGATGAGCAGATGTTACAACTGCAACAAATAAGGTCATTTGGCCAGAGAATTCACTCACCCAAGATGACCATGGTGATCTCACTACAGGAATAATGGGAATATAACTGAAGACTTCTCATAACTGATCACAAAGTGGGAAGAATGGGTTCTTCAATGAGGAAGTAATATCATAAACTCACAATTAAAAAGGGAAGTTGGGGGACAGTTATCGAACATGAACATCATCACTCGTGGAGGAGAAAATACTGGAGCAGACATCGACAATCATCCCAAGATTTAGAAATATATTCCTAAGGATCACATGTATGATCATGTGAAACACAAGCTATCTTTAAAAAATACAATAGAAATATTTAAGATTATCGCAACTACAGAAATAATGGAGAATCCTCCTAGATTTTTCTCTCAACCTAACCTTGTGCAAGCCCCTACCTCACTACTAGCACCTAGGAACTCTGTAATTCCCAAGTTATGTCACGAGCAGTCCCAAAGTGTAATCAATATTTGGTTTTAATTATTCTCTGATATCCCAGGGGATGAACAACTCACTGAGAAGTCTCGCAACACCCTGTCCCTAATAATGGGAAATGAGGGGACCCCAAAAGCCATAGTAAGTAACAACCTCCCTGAGAAGAATACCCAAAGAATACGAAGAATAAATATGCGAATGAGAAAATAATTCAGGTTAGAATCCCAGCTAGATGATTTTGAAATCAAAGACGTCATGCTAGATTTGGGATCAGATGTCAACATCCTACCCAAAATGACCTGGGAAGCTTTGGGAAAACCTCAACTAGTATATTCATCCATCCAGTTGAGAATGGAAAACAAGTACTGCATTTTCCTAGTGGGAAGGATGGAAAATGTGGAAATAGATGTTGTGGGAGTTAAGACCACAACTGATTTTGAGGTAATTGAAATCATGAGAAATAAGGATCCCTACCCTGCTCTACTCAAGATTGATTGGGCATTTGACAACTATTTTTTCATCGATATAAAGAGGGACACAATGATGTTTGAAGAAGACAAAATAAAAGTAGTTCATCCCTTGGATCCATGTGTAGGGCCTAGATATATTAAACCAATGGACCATAACATGGATTCAGAATATTTTGAACAATTATACAACATCAGAACAAGAGCGAGACTAGATTACATAACTCCTCCTCTAGATGGATCAATAAGTTGGAGAAGCATACAATCTACTGACGAGGATTCAGAACTATAATTTGACAGTTGGAAGCAAGGTTTATATGAGATATTCTCAAGGTGATGCACAACTATCAGAGAAACAAGATGGATTGGAACCAAGTTCAAAGAACCCTCGACATAATATGGTACCTCAGAGGTACACATTTTTCTTTTCAACATGGAAGAGAAAATAGAGATGGATCAAAGGATCTATGTTCTTGACTTGGCCTTGCAATATGTCATTGCTAGATGGTGGGCCACCCATAAATCATCGATTATGGAGTGGGAGGATGCAAAAAAATACATCCAATTTTGATTCCAAAGGAGTGATCAGTTGAAAGATGGAATGAACATATATTTCCAAGATGCGAAACTGTTCGATGGACAATAACACCCTAGAGCGCATATTGAAAATTTCCTAAAGAAGTGGATATTTGCAGAAGTACCATATCGCCTATGGGATCACGTATTTCTCCACTCGTTAGGGCCAATTCCAAAATCCTAGTATATACATGAGGATACCAAAAGACAAATAAACTATTGGAAAACCTTACAAGAGCAATTTTACAAGGATTTCTCCTTTACAAGTAAGTGCCCTGAGCTTAACACAATCCTTCAAATAATCATGTCAATTCCTTTTACTGACATTTGTAAAAATAGATCAAGCCTAGTAGTATGTGTTGACCATGTTCATTTTCTTTAGTCTAGTCTATGTCTTGAAATTGATAAGATAATTGTACCTTGCTGTAAAGTTGAGAAAGACCTGGAAAAACTTGATGACTTAAAAGATATTAGTAACCTAGACATTAAAGAAACAAAATGAAGTAGAGAGATTCAGGATACTATACCTAGTCTCACTTGTAGCTCCTATAATCACCCATTGAAGTTGTGGAAAGTTAACATAGGGAGTGTGCATATTCTATAAATATCTTCCATAGGAGACTAATGGAATGAGAAAACTATGAATGAAGTACATATCTTGTTGCAGGAGTATGAAGACTTGTTTCCGGAAACGTTCTTAGAATTGAAAGGTACAAAAGGAGCCATGGGAGAAATGAAAATTGAGTTGAAACCTTGCTCAAGACCTATGAACCATAGACCATACTCACTTAATACTAGAATAAAAGAGAAGGTCAAGAAAAAAGTGGACAAAATTCTCGTGGAGGGAATTATTTTCCCAATCGAAGAGGCATAATGGATTAGCCCCATCGTTATTCAAAGTAAGAAAGGTATAGAAGGCATTCGAGTCTGCAAGGAATACACAAGTTTGAATTCTACATGTGTGTATGATTCGTTTCCAACACATTTCAACGATGAGGTATTAGATCAAGTTGTGGTAAAATAATATTATTCATTTACAGATAGATTCTAAGGATATCATCAGGTCAGAATCATAGAGGAGGAAAAGAACAAGACTACATTCATAATCAAATGGGGATCATTCACATATAATGTAATTCCCTTTGGTTTTAAAAACACCGCTGCAACTTTTTCTTGGATTGTGATAGCAGCTTTTCGAGAGTTCATCCATACGTTTGTATAATTTTTTATGGATGATTGGACGGTATATAGCCTATTAAAATATCACCTCGGGATAATCCGGTTAATGTTTGATATATGCCATGAAATGCATATGTCTTTGAATCTAAGGAAGTGTATTTTCTTTGTACCTCATGGCAATCGGCTAGGACATATTGTATGAAGAGAAGGATTCCTAGTAGACCCATCTAAAGTAGTAGTCATTCTGAACATGCCGCCACCTACAAGTTCCAAATTGTTATGCTCCACACTAGGACATATAAGATATTATCGTAGGTTTATCAGAAGATATTCAACTATCATATCACCCCTTGAGAAATTGCTGAAAAAGTTTGAACTGTTTGTATGGACACCAGAGTGCGATAAGGAATTCGACATTCTCAAAGAAAAACTAAGTATTGTGCCTATATTGATATTTCCCAATTGGGAAATTGAATTCCATGTACATGTGGATGCATCAGGCATCGCCCTAGAAGCCATTCTAGCAGAACCAAGGGAAGGGAATATGGACCACCCTATCTACTTTGCCAACAGAAAATTATCACAAGATGAGAATAACTACAGAACCACTGAAAGGGAAGGTTTATATATGAATTATGAATTACAAAAGTTTAGACACTACCTACTAGGTTTTCATTTCAAGTTTTTTATTGATCATTCTTCATTAAAGTACCTAGTTAGTAAACCAATACTGTAAGGAGGAATTTACAGGTGGCTACTGTTGTTTCAAGATTTTTTAATTTGAAGTAATTTTCAAACCAGGAAGATACAATGTAGGTCTAGATAACCTTTCCAGGTTGAAATCGGGGGAAAGTGGTGGAGTGATGGATGATAAGTTCCCAGATGCAGACTTATTTCGGATTGAGGCCATCATAGATTATATTGAAGACATTGTTGTCTTCCTCAGTACAGGGACCTGCCCATAAACTTACTCTACAACCCATAAGTGACATATGGTGGTTTGTGTAGCAGACTATCAATTGAATGACATACAACTTTACAAATTGGGACTTGACAACATCCTGAGGAGATGTGTCTTGAACCATGAAAGGAAGGATATCCAATGGGAATGCCATAATGGAGTTGTGGGAGGAAATGTTGGAAGTAACTCCACTGCATAGAAGGTACTTAAAGTTGGATTATGGTGGGATACATTATTTAAATATGCTAAGGAGTATGCTATATCTTGCGAGCTCTACCAAAGAGTCAGAAAGCCATCACGAAGATATGAATTACCCCTTTAGCCAGTCAGAGCACTTTAGGAAATTGAGAAGTGGGTTGTTGATTTTATTGGACCAATCAACACCCCAGCTAAGCACTTGAAGGCCATATACATCATCACCGCAACTGATTACCTTACAACATGGGCTAAAGACAAGGTAGCTCAAGACTATTCTACTAATACATCTGCTATATTTATCTTTGAGAACATTATCACTCGGCTCCAATGTCTTAGAATTTTAACCAATGATCAAGGTAGTCACTTTATCAACAATACAATCACAACATTGACAACATAATGTCTTACACAACACCATAATAGTAGCCCCTACCACCCACAATATAATGGTACAATAGATGCGTTCAATAAAATTATGGAAAGAGGACTAACAAAAGTATTTTGTGCAAACATAGAAGACTGGAATTATAGAGTTCCAACAGTTTTGTGGGATTAGAGGACCAACACAAAGAATCTACACAGGTACACTCCATTTCAGTTAGTTTATGGGAAATAAGTTGTCGTACCCACAGATTTTATTACCCCTAGTCTCTATATCACATGGGTTACACACATGAGAGATGATGAATCAGTTACGCAGAGGATCGTAAACTTGCAAGAACTTGAGGAAGAAAGATTTCTAGCATATTTGCATCGGTTAGTTGAGAAAGCTAGAAATAAAGCATGGCATGATAGGCATATTAAGTCCAAAATATTTTTGCAAGGGGGTAAGGTACTACTCTACGATAGACGATATCGAAAATATCTAGAAAAGTTGCGCATGCATTAGTTGGGTCCATTCATAGTTGAGAAAATATGACACTCTGGTGCAGTCAGGCTCATGCAACTGGATGGTATCCTTCCGCCAGGATGGGTGAATGGAGCCCACCTGAAAACCTACATTGATCATGCTTAAGACAAATCAAAGTTGCTCCAGTCCAAAGGAGCATGTACAATAGTTAGATTTTAATTTCCTGTAATTTCTTTAATTCAATTAATAATGTCAGAGTGTGCATTGTTGTGCCATGACATATATTTTATTTTTTCAGTATAAGCATTTATTTTGCACATAACTACTTACTCAACCACACAGGATCGGAAGAACCACAATTACACTAAATGAAGTCATTAAATATGACAGGGCCCCCCATTGTGGTTGGAGGGAGGGTGAATCTGAGCTATATCACAACCCATGTACCACAAGAATTTGGTCTAGTCATACACTTTAAAACATAAAGTCTCAATACGCGTAGATGCCCTCGGTATTCCTGCCATAAATATAAATCGTTAAAACAGTAAGCCCTCAGGTCGGGCCCATCCTTGTCATTTCGCTAATTAAGATCTAGAATACATCCATAAGATACTATCCCCATTTATCTATCCCGTTGGACAACTAGGCTTGAGACTTCATTTATGGGTTGATGACAAATGTACTTGGGACTAATTACAGAGCTCTTCGATTATCCGATGTATAAGATTTTGTGAACTGACAAATCAAAGTTATTTTTTCCTTAGTTATCTATGTCTTGCGCTATCTAAAATTTTGTATCCCAGAGCCAAAATTATTCGTCTAAGTTTTCTAAGCAATCCCGAGTCAAAATACCGAGAGAAATAGGAATTCAGAGCTCAGCTCCAAAAGAGGCTATTCCAGATGAGTCCTATGATCCTAGGATTGAGGTCAGAGGCGATGTGAAGTGGAAGACAGAGAAATTAAATATTTTGGACCTTGACTTGCTAGATCAAGTGTTGTTCCCACTAATGAACATTGATGTGTTATGGGATGACATCAAAGGCATGAAATTTTTCCCCAAGCCCACATTTATCAATCTGTTCAACTCCACAATCATGCACGTCATGGACTTACCAGTCTTCGGTACCACTAGTGAGGTTTCACGCTGCACGGAATTTCTGATCAGCCGAGTGCACGACAGAATCCTATGGCTAGGCCGAAGGTATCTGATTCATGTAGACAACATCCACCAGCTCACTGACTTATCTCTCTAGGGTGAGAATATTTCCAAAGGATTTCAAGGCCCGAGCAAGCACGGGAAGAAGAAAGGAGAAATTAGCCTATACGAGAAGTTCCACACAGAGACGTGGGCGAACAACAAAGATTGAACCAATCATTCTGGAGACAGTTCAGATGACTTGTTATGTAATTGTGACCAAGGCCATGTGTTACTATTACAAGGGCGAATGTAGCTTAGATGCACTTTCCATAGAAGATTTTTTCACAAACGAAGTTGTGTTCAACTGGTGCAAATACCTACTAGAGGAACTCTTGGTCACTTACGAGGAAGATCAGGAGAAGGGAAGAAATTTCAAATATGCATACCTACTAGTAGTGTTTTCCATGTGGAAATGGAAGCCACCCATGGGAAGACAGTTGGCACTAGAGGAAAAAGGTCTCTTTTCAAAAATGTTTGAACCTTGGAAGTCAAGTTCGGATTAGAAGAACAAGGAGTTCAACAATGCCACTTTCTCAAAATGGTACAATCAATTGATTGACGCAACTCAATGGTGGTGCATACCACAAAAATTCTTGAACCTGAACCCTTGGAATATCATTTTTAGCCTGAACCACCACAACACTCTTTTTTTTCTGAGGCATACGAAGATGGAAGATTTCCACCGATGTTTCTCCCCTTCTACCTTGATGAGGAAACGTTTTATAAATAATTCATGTCATGGAATGGTGTCAAGCACAATCCACACAAGTTGGCATGCATTACCTCTTGCCTCTAGGACTCCTAAAGAAAAAGGTGTAAGAAGAAGGAGTAGGGTGGAGTTATAGGCCACTGGAAAATAAGCCAAATATTCAAATGCCCTTGGACTCAAAAGAAGAATCCAATGAGGAACCTCTGGAGAAGAGGCCAAGGACTTTGTTGTTTTTTCCAAAATTCCTAGAGCAAGCAATGTTATTAGGTAGAGATGTTAATGAAATTCATGCAGCTGCTTTCATAGGGGATCCATTAGTTAATAAACCCAGGACAGGGCTCTCCCCTATGAATATTATGAACCCCCAGATGATATCCTCAACCATACCTCGTACTTGAGTAGCTACTCGAGTTGCTCAAACTGTGATTAACATCGTAGATGACCCATATCTCTACAAAACTGCATCCACAACCATCATCACTAAGCACCCTCCATTTCTCCCATAAGCCCCATCACCACCACAAGACACCACCATTCAATCCCAATCCACTTCACCAAAGCCCATGCATTTGGAGCTCCTAGTCCCACATGAGAATGTATCAGAACGTACTACCATGACCCCTAAAGCCTCGACCTAGTCAACCTCTCCATAGGTACCCATTCAAGACACTCTTCCTTCGAAAAAAAGTATAATTGTTTTGATACTGCAAGTTCCAAGCACCCATAATCCTCTCTCAATGGTCAATGTTTATATTCCAATTAACATAAGAGAAATTCCAAAATTTTCGTTACAGAAAGAGTTATAAGCATAGACAGTTCAAAAGGAACATGAAACTACATCAGGTCACAATGAAACCTCTTTAAAAGAACTACTACAGCCAATATTCGAGGATCCATAGCGATGCATGAAACTATTGCAGCTTTTTGTGGCCAAGACATAAGTCTTCCCTCAACTCCCAATGTCTCTAAAGGATAAAATTGCACATCAATTGTAAGGTACATCCCTAGGAGAAGAAGAGGTGGAGACACCCTTTGCACAATCGATGGCCAGTGGATGTCTACTACAAGTTTGAGTACCCTTGGATGTCTCTCCTTCATTGAGAGAGCTCGCTTAGTTACCAACAACGTAGCTGGTAGGCATAATGAGAGCCTCAACTGAGCAATTGGAGAAGAGGATCCAATAGGCCAAATGAGAAGCCGAGTTCTGGAAATAAGAGGGACTCCTTGTGCAAGAACAACAAATGCATGAAGAATACTTCACAATTCAGGAAGAACAAAAGGTGGAAAATGTTAAGGAATTTTTTTTGGAGACCTGGACAATGGTCGGGAAGACAATGCCTCAACTTCTAGATTCTAGGACAACAAGCGATCCTACCGAGTAGATCAAACTAATTCATGTAGCTTTGTCAGAACTAGTAGAAAGAGCAGAAAATCTCGAGGCACAACTATGAGACAATAATAAATAAGCTAAAGTGCAAGCCAAGAAGCTACAAGATGAAATGGAGAAAATCGTCCTGGAAGGGAACAGTGCAAGAGCAACCTTGCACAAACGGAATGTAGAATGCACAAATCTCTTTAGAGAGGTTAGCGATTAGATGAGAATCATTTCAGGTTGCAACCAAACATTGGAATACTTTCATGTAAAGATCTAATCGCTCAACAAAGAAGTCGCCAACACCTTGGATACACTAGAACAACAAGATAAATTCAACAAAATCCAGCAAGCATACAATGACCTCGATGCACTGTATGAAGCCCAAATTGTGTCTAAGAAGGAACTTCAAGAGATTCAACCCATAGTTCAGGCAATCTACCTACATATGCATCAATTGGATGACATAGATGAATCAAAATGGAACTCGTTGGTTGCGTCAAAACCAAAAGAGTGCATCACATACGCCACTTAATAGTTTGTTGTTGAAGCTTCACTGCTTGCTAAGAAATGGCAGGACAAAGTGGAAAACTTCCAAGAGGTCAGGAAGAGAGCCCTCAAACTTGTACCTAAGTTGGGCCCTTATTTTGAAAAAGATAAGGCAGAACTAACACAAGCTGGAAATGAAAGAAATTCATAACCAAAAGGAAAGAGAGAACAACAAGCTAACCCAGAGACCACGGAAGAGATGAAGACTTAACTCGGGGCGAGTCAAGGATTGTGTTCAGAGCCTTTTGGGCCCTTTGTTTTGTGAATAAAAGTTGTGCATGATACATTGCAGCTTCATTTTAGAGAATAGAATTTGTGCAAGCTTCTGAGGAGATGGACATCAGAAAAAAGAAAGAAACAAAAAGCGGTTGGAAGGACAACGCACCATCAACTTCAAGGAAAGAAGCTGCAACAAGTTAAAGAAAAGAAAGAAATTTTAGGTTCTCAATCAACAAACACAAGGATCATATTATATATATGAGACCGATGTGACTGTAATGGATAATGAATAATGAATAATGAATAATGGCTAATGACTAATGAATAATGGTTAATGAAGGTTTAATAGATTGTATATTTGTACTTATTTCTAAGATATTAGTCCGGAACTATTAGTGTTATTATTTTTTTTTATACTAATGTTGAGACAAGATTCACTAATGTAATGTCCTATACCATAGCATAGATGAGTCTTGAAGAGATGGGTAAGAACCAGATTGTCAATGTACCAGAGTTTGGTATTGTTAATATAAATGGAGGTCTAAATTTTGAGTATACATCCTGTGTATTTCGTATTGATGCATGCATGGAATGTTGTTCTGTATTTTATTTATGTATGATACACCTAAATGATTCTTTATTAATGGAAACACAACTCTGTTTCTTTATTCCCTGTTAGGAATTACTCAGAAATGTTACAGGTTAGTTCATCTTGTGCACGACTAGAGTGAGTCTTGATGGCTCAGAGCCCTGTTTAAGTATTCTCCTTACCCTTCCCTATCTTTCTTGTCTCGATTGTTCTTAAGGTACGACTTCTTCCCCCTCGAGAGGATGAAACTGCCAACGCTCTAGACTACTTCGATACATTTTTTTTGGTAACCTAAGAAGGACCCTAGTATGAACACTTTTGCGCCAATAGGAACCATGTTGTCCAGAATGTCAAAACATGTTTTTGGATAGTATACAATAATATCTTTTGTTGTTGTGTATTAGAGAAAAATTTAGTGAAGAAAGTTGGAAGATAAAAGATAAATTCCTCATTGAAAATTAACTGAATAGAGCATAATATATGTGCAACACATACCCAAAAATTAAAACTAAAAGTACCCAAGTAAAATAATTCAAGAGAAATGAAAATCAGCTAAGCTCACTATGCTAAGAAAAGTTAATATAGAAAATTATGTTGAAAGAAAGTAATCAAAGAAAAACAGTCAATGTGAAAGCAACCATTTGAAAACTCCAAACCCAAAAATAATAATCAAAGGAAATTACAAGGAATTGGAGTGTCTTGCAATTCAGATGGACATAAATAATCACTTGAAATTTATTTCATTGTCTATGGGATAGCAATATCAACACTCCAAAAGAATATCAATCAAGAAAAATCATCCAATTTAGTACGATTTAAATATGAATATGGAAAAAATCTGAGTGCCCATTTTCACCACAAGAGGGACTAAGTAGTATCGTAATTTAAAATATCCCACTTGCATGATGAAAAAATGCTTCAAAAATATCTGACATGGTCACCATGCATAAACAATCAGTGATCTGAAAATTTCCCAACATAGAAAAATTTGAGAATGAGATGAAGTAAATTTTCCCCAAATCAAAATTAATTTCAAAATCCAATAAAGGAAAAATTTATTGGGAAAACCTTCTATTTATTTGCACCTTTGCTGAGAATTCATGCAGTGTTCATCCAACAATAAATAAAAGAAGAGGAAAACAAATAAATAATAAAAAAAACTAGGAATCAAAGGTAATGTTATGCAAGGAAAATACATTAATCTATTCTAGCCTACTCCTATCCTACATTTAAAATGGTTCATAAAAGAGTTATTTAAAGTCATACTACCAATGGAACCATCCTTGTAATCTGAAGCCTAGGAACATATGTTCAAGAAAAATGATTAGCGAAAGAGATTGGAATAAAAATAGACTAAAAGTAGGAATAATTAAGACTTGAAAAACTATATCCACTATATTAAAAATGTCATATAGATAATTCATGGGAACTTTATATGAATATGATTCCTCCAACCATGCTTCAATTCTATCATAAAATATTACATTACTATCATAAAATTGATGGAGGGGTTTCAATGGAAAGTATCATACCAAATGAGAACCATGCATTGAAAATGTGTGAGGTATTCTTGGTTAGAGAATCTTTATTTTAGTGAACTTGTTAAGCCCAGAAGAAAAAACAAAAGAACAAGGTCTTGACATAACCATCGGCATAGACCGAAGTTCCTCATTGTCTTGGCAAGCCTCCCAGGGCTCAAACTTCAAGCAACCATCCACTAGATATAGACTAGTGATATCACATGATATACATGGAATATTACCCACCGTGGTATAATTTAAATCTTCAAGACAATGGTGGGATCTGTTGATGGGGCCTAAATCCCCTGATTCAACANATAAAAGAGTTATTTAAAGTCATACTACCAATGGAACCATCCTTGTAATCTGAAGCCTAGGAACATATGTTCAAGAAAAATGATTAGCGAAAGAGATTGGAATAAAAATAGACTAAAAGTAGGAATAATTAAGACTTGAAAAACTATATCCACTATATTAAAAATGTCATATAGATAATTCATGGGAACTTTATATGAATATGATTCCTCCAACCATGCTTCAATTCTATCATAAAATATTACATTACTATCATAAAATTGATGGAGGGGTTTCAATGGAAAGTATCATACCAAATGAGAACCATGCATTGAAAATGTGTGAGGTATTCTTGGTTAGAGAATCTTTATTTTAGTGAACTTGTTAAGCCCAGAAGAAAAAACAAAAGAACAAGGTCTTGACATAACCATCGGCATAGACCGAAGTTCCTCATTGTCTTGGCAAGCCTCCCAGGGCTCAAACTTCAAGCAACCATCCACTAGATATAGACTAGTGATATCACATGATATACATGGAATATTACCCACCGTGGTATAATTTAAATCTTCAAGACAATGGTGGGATCTGTTGATGGGGCCTAAATCCCCTGATTCAACAGTAGGAACCAAACCTGCTGCTGAGGCCCAATTAGACTATGTCGTGTTTGGAGTGGAATGGTTCTCCAGATCTTGCGATTTGGCCGAATTATCGATGGGATTTGTTTTTTCTGGTGAAGGCTCTTCCTTCACTTAGGACATTTCTTTTTCCATATTTCTCTTGGGTGGGGATGATATGAGAGAGGCAAGCCAGTATAAACCAACTTGAAAAATAATAGGATAAAGGTTTTAACTAGAGGGAAGAGGTCGATATTGGGATAGCCCACTGCTCAAACATGCAGACAATGATTCTATGCCATAGGGCCTAGTACTAATACATTAACCAAATGAGCATCCAATTATTTTCTGAGAAGAAAACTAATTTAACAGAAGAAAACACATATGTAATCAAGATCATGGTAAGAAAAATAATTCATCTACCATAACATTCATCACATAACAACACAACGATTTATCCTCATCATTAAAGAAAAGAACATCAAGACATTGCACCAGATAACTTGACAACAAAATTAATTGCTCTTACTCATTTACTGCATCATTCATGGAACAGGAAAGGAGGTAATTCTTCTCCAACTCCAATCACATACATATGATGAAAATAGCTTGTCTTTGGTCCAAAAGGAATTCTCAATTCACAACAGTGTCAAAATAGTTATCAACAACAACAAAAAAGGAGTTCTTACAACAACCATCAACCTTTTACTCATCGATCGATGTCTCTATTTATAATCTAAAATTCAACTGTAATTAACGGCTAAATACAATTTAGGCCAAACAAGAATTTCCATGTAGAGTAATCATCCAATAGTTTCTTTCAACGGTCCACCTGAGATGTCTCTTGAAAAGGGTGGCGTCATTCATATTTAAACCAACTGATAAAAATATTTTCATAGGTTTGAGCCCATGGGAACCTGTGTTGTTCCATAAGGGAAGCATATGTTCCTCTGATGTCTATGACATGCACCTGGTATTTTACCAAACTCGAGTTCAGTAGTTGCAACATGGCTCGAGCTCAGATCACATGACCAACGAATTGTTGCACTTTTGCGCACCCTTCATCCCAGAGTGAGTCTTGTATGGAGTGTGTCTTGAACACATCGCTCAGGTTAGTGAATTCATCAGGAGTGTCGAATTCAGGGAGACCGACATATTTCATTACTTTATTAATTTTACCCCAGTGTTTCTGGAACTTGGACCATTTCTTTTGGATTTCTCTGTGTGGGTCCTAGGTCATCTTCGCCTAGTATTCGACGGATTTCTTCATGCGGTCAAAACTACTTTTTCCAACTAGTCGAATGCCATGATTTTCCTTTTCTCACCCCTGCTGGAACGCTTCAATGTATTTGAGTCTCTCTACCATTAATTGTGCCTTTTTGTTCCATTTTTCCATATCTTTTCATGTCGCGAGTACCATAAGAGTATCCTCCTAGAATTTGACTATGTTCTCGGTCAACAGGTGCCTCTCCTTCTTGAACTCGTTATAAAATCTATTGAATTCTTCCTTCAGATATGCAGTGGTTTTTGTGGACCCTTTATAGTATTTGACAAGATGGCGCAAGTGTTCGAGCTCCTCCCATGTGTTGGCTAGTTCCTTTTCATCTCTCCTAGCCCTGTCCTGGGCGGCTTCTGAGAGGGCTTTTCCTATGCCGATCAGTTCATATGTGCGAGCGTCTACAGTGCTGATTAGGTTCTCTTCTGTGGTAACCACGATGGATTGATCCAAAGTGATCCTTCAGCTCTTCGTGGTCTTTTGAACAATGTTCTTCCTCTTTTGATCATAAGAGATCACATAGATGTCTGCTACTTCGTCTACGAGTTCTGGTATTTGTTGATCTCCGCATGTGAGGTTGTTCCTCAGACTACCTATGGTATATATTCTCTCAGGATTCGTTTCTCAAATTTATTCGGTCTGTTTTGCGGATCCATCCTCTACTTGTCGTTCGCTTGGGAATTGAATATTGGGCATGATGGAGGCATCGGGCACAGACTCATCGCTTACTTGTTCACTGACAGTAGAGATGTCGATTCTCTTTTGTGTAGTTTCGTCATTCGGTCTTGCTTCTTATTCCTATCTGTTAGACTCTCTTGTGTCAAGGCCACCTTCGGACCCTATTTACATATGTGAGGCCCACTTGTCTTGAACTTCGGGCTCAGGGGAAGTCATTTTCGCGGGACCTTTTTCTTCTTGGACTCACACCAGGGTGCCGTGAGCGGGTTCTAGACTCTCGTCATCAGTGTAAATATGCATAAGAGTCCTCAAGGGATTGGGAACTTGTGCCTCTATCGAGAACGGGCCTGTCTCTAGTTGAGTTGTGCCATCCTCCAAAGGATTGACTGATGATGTTGCGGGTTCAGAGTTTCCCAACCCACAGGCATTTTCAGGGACTATGGACCCAAGATCGTTTGACTCCGTCAGGATACTCTGAACAACACTAGAGGCTTCATTTCCTATTAAAAGGTATGAGTCATCCCACATTTGTTTCATCAGCAACTCGATTTGTTGAAACAATGACGTACCCCTTTCTTGTGCAGCTTGATCTTCCGGAATATCCCTGATTTGTACCGGGTATTATTGGTGAATTCCGACAGCTTCAATGTCTTCTTCAGGATCGATTGTTTCTTCATCCAATTCATGTGCAACTGCTTCTCCCGGGATTCGGCTAATTTCTTGAACTGCCTGCTCCAGAAATGTTGCCTTCTCTTCATGGCTCATAGCTCTAAACTTGGTTCCTCGAGGATCATCTCTCCTGGATGCCACCACATTCTAGTCTTGGGAATTTTCAGTAAATATTTCATCTTCGAACTGGTCATGGGCATAGGGTCAATAGGATTATACTTGTGATGCATGTTGTAGAACCAATCCCTTGGGATCGTGTTTGTGAAATCGGCCAGTTTGGAACCAAAATTCCAATTGACCTAGACCGAGTTGTTTAGCATGCATGGTATCTTTGACCATGAAGAACCCAATATGAAACCCATATGGTATGAAAGCCTGCTTCTTGTATTTTACTAAAGTTGCATTTTATCCTTGCAGGATGGTCTTATAGCAAATTTCCCCTAACAATAGCCAGTCGGGAACATAAATGGGTAATAAGTGTGGTGATCCTATGGAGCCAAAAACTCTGATGTAGGTTTCCCGTTCTTCCAAATACCAGTGGACAATTTTGGCTATAACCTTCTTTGCTTCATTTGATAATTTAGGGCACTCTCTTCTAAAGAGAAAGGAGTAAATGCTTGAAATAAATTGATCACTGATAACAACGTAGGATTTTTTGTACTTGTTTTCCCATAGGATGCTAAAGTATACATGGATAGCCATCTCTGAAGGGTGCCAATTCAAATTCATCCCATCAAAAGTGTTTCTAGCATAGATCACTTCTAGTATATACGAAACCATGTAGAAGGCGGGGGTATCTCCCTCCTTCGACTCCTGAGCCTGTCTTATGTAGGTGCTTAGCTGTTTGGAGATGATGGCACCCTAGTTGAACCCTATGCTTGAAATAACAATTGTAAAAGCTAGAGGCATCCAAGCCTCTGAAAATTGAGAACAATATTTTTCCCCATGTAACATGCAAAGTAAAGCCATGAGGTATATGTATGGCTCCCTGAGATTGGTCATTGGGCACCAGCCAGTAGTCCAGTTCGTGAATTTTTTGTCTTCTCTCCACCAAGATGACAGGATTTTTCTGGTATCATGTGACGCATGGAAACTTAAGACGAAATCGTTGCTCAACTTTAGCTCAGAATATTTGAGCTTATAGTAGTTCTGAACCTATGATGGCGGGAAGATTCTGACGCAC
The DNA here is from genome assembly GCA_010110895.2 of Picea sitchensis. NCBI lineage: Eukaryota > Viridiplantae > Streptophyta > Pinopsida > Pinales > Pinaceae > Picea > Picea sitchensis. The sequence continues at coordinate 47,856 of SNQJ01S0016801.1, read as the reverse complement.
TCGCCGTTATCATCACTAATCAAACAATTTTGGGCATCAGTGTGGTCAATGATCCACTTCAAGAGCTCAATGCAAGGAAATACTGGAGATCGTCTTGCCACCATGTGCATATAATCCCTGCGAATATTGGGGAGGACCTCATCGTTGCGCTTCCTCATTTCAGAATCGCTATGAAGGGTATCTTCGAGCGATTATTCTTTCATGATTTTCTTGAAAACTTCTTCCCAATGAGGAAATTCCATCTTGGCTCCAATACTTGCCTCCATGTGTCCGAAATCTAGGGGTTGGATAAAAGGATCCTTGTTGATTCTCTTAATGATGGATACTAGTTTGGGGGAAAAATATAACTGCCTTGCAATTGATGGGGATGAGCCTTCTCCTACTTATGATTCCTGTAGCTTAGGGGCTCTCAGCGATTTCCTGGTGTACAGCTTCTTCGGAGGCATTATTCCTGTAATGTTGGCTGAGATAACGGTTTTAATACTCACTGGAATTTGAACGCTTCTTGTGGAATGTTAGCTTCCCTCTCCTGTCTTCCCTAAAATTATTGTTGTGAAGAATGGGATCATACACAATGACTTGAAAGGAATATAACTGGGAGATACTATCAGTCATATCAGTTAGTTAATATGAGTAATGAATGCAAATTCAAAATAAACCACTATCGGATTTTCTGCGGATAAATTATGACTAGTTGATGGTGGAGGCATAGATGGAGATGCATTGCATCGACAAGTTTAACGGTTCCTTTTGATTCATGCACGAGTCAGTAACTAATGCTTGATCCATGAATTAACTGAGAATCGTAATTGCAACGTATCTACCACACTCCGGGGTCAACACGTCTCATCACGTCACGCCACTTGGTGAATGAATCAGGGATCGATTATTATCAGAGTGTGTACTTACATTGATAGTCTATTGATGAAAATTTGAATGCCCACGCTATAGGGGTTGGTGATCGGGGGGTTTACTCTTTCTTTCATGCAGTGCGTATTATTACATCTTTCTGCCAAAGACGATCGAATTGGTCTTTGAAAAAATCTTTCCCGCGGTTTATTCATAGGAAAGAAACATTTCATCATCCGACGTCGATGAGGGTCGGTACTCGACTATTTTGAATCCCCAAACGGTTTTCACCACCATCATCTTCCGCCAATGCCAAAATTCTCTTGTGAGTCAGGGAAAAAATATGGGTTTTCGATTCCTCGAGTAGTTGTTAAGTAATTTAGTGTTAAGCTGATTATTCGTTGTATGTTCAAGTGAACTTTTAATCAATTAAAATGTGAAATATATAAGAGAAGTGAAGAATCAGTTTCAAGCCGAGGCGAAAATGGTCAAAAGTAAACTACAGGGTGGTACTCAAAAGGAAATAATCACAAAACTTTTAGGGTGTGTTGAGTACTCAGCAAATGGAAATTCACTAGGCGGATGCATAATCTCTATTCCTCTTCCCTTTCCCTCGAGGTATTACCGAACGTCAGAGAAGATATCTCCGATACTTCTTTTATTTGTATTGATCGAAGTCATTATTTTCTTCTTTTTGTTTGTTTGTTTGTTTGTTTTTTTTGTTTTTTGTTTTTTTTAATTGGAAGTATTGTTTTAGGGATTGACCATTTACTGGGAGGGCATCAGGTTTCCCCCTCAGATTTTGCAACCAATAAGTACCTACCCCAATCTTCTCAGCTACCTAGAAAGGTCGAAGCCATAGGTTATGAAACTTGGAATGTTTCCCTTTGGGTTCATTCACCCTATCCCACTTCAGGACTAAATCTCCTACTTCGAAGTTTGTTTCCTTAGCTTTATGCTTATCAAACCATATTTTCACTATCTGTTGATGAGCCAATAATTTTGACTTAGCATTTTCTCTCTCTTCTTCCAACATGAGCAGAGTGTCGATCCTCTATTGTATGGCTGACGAGGGTTCCTCATTAGAATCTTGGGCCAATTGGAGAGATGGCAGATAAATACCATTTGGGAGGATGGCTTCCTATTCGTAGACTAGAAAGTATGGGGAATTTACTATGGCTTATTTGGGTGTGATCCTATCATCCCACAAGGAATTATGAAGTTGATTATGCTAATTTCTTTGGTTGTCCGTAACCGTCTTCTTTAGTATCCTTACTAGGTTCTTGTTGGCCGATTCTGCCACACCATTTCCCTGAGGGTAATAATTTGTAGATTACTTGATTATGATTCCTTTTTCCATAGAAAACTTCATCAATAGGGTAGAAGAGAAGTAAGATGCATTATCAAAGACTAGAATAGAGGGGACACCAAACCTCGTGATCAACTGTTGTTCTATAAATTGGATTACTATTTTCTCATTTACGTGAGTCAGAGGAACGACCTCTGCCCATTTTTGTGAAATAGTCGGTGGAAGTAAGAATGTATTTGTGCAGTTTGGAAGAGCCAGGCGAAATTTCTCCTATGATATCTAGCCCCCACTACTCAAAAGGTCTAGAGACCATTATAGGCTGAAATGGGATTGCTGCCCTTTTTTCCTTGCCAGTGCTGATTTGACAAGTCTTACAATTCCTAGCGTAGGTATGAGCATCTTTGAACAAAGTGGGCCAATAATAGTAGGCTCTAAGAATTTTATGAGAGGTGGTGTCCCCTGCAAAGTGTCCTCCGGCGGGGCCGTCATGGAGTTTCGTCAGCACCTTGTCGGCGTCTACTCATTCAAGACATCTCAATAATAACCCATCATAGTTGATTCAAAAGAGTACCGAATTTATAAGATGATATTGTGCAAATTTCAATCTTAGGGATCTCCTTCCTTAGGGTTGAGGTTCTCGGAACAAACCCCATGATGCAAAATATAAGTCAAATCCTTGTACCAGGAGTCTCGTTTTGGGACGATGTATGCCACTTCGTTGCACCATAGTGCCATTTCGTTTTCCCACTCAGAATCTTCATTTGCTTGATCCTGGGCTTCGACTGCGAGCTTACACAAACCTTGTCCTTTTACTAGTTTGGAAGGTTTTATGTCTAGATCAAATTCCTGGACTACTGCCATCTAGATCCCTCTCCTTTTCCCCATTTATTGTTGAGTAAAGAGGGATTGGACCACAGGGTGCGACACAATCACCTTAGTGTGATTTTTGAGAATGTAGGATCTGAAATGTTTTACTTCCTTGTAGACCACGTAGGACTATTTATCTCTGGCGGGATAATTAAGCTTGGCTCCTTGAATATTAGTATTCATAAAGGAAACTGGGTTGTCGTTGTTGTCATCATATTTCTGGATAAAAAACGTGACGAGCGATTGGTTTGATGATACTTGGAATACTTTTGAATCATATTTTTCAAGGGTTTGATGATTTCGCCGAAGTCGGTAGTGAAATTCCTCACGAAATTGATTTGCCCGAAAAAGGACTGCATGGCCTTCTTGTTATGGGGAAGTGGGAGTTGAGTTATGGCCTTAATCCTTTAGGGGTCTATGCGAATGTATTCTTGGGATATAATATGACCTAACAAATTTCCTTCCTCGACACCAAAAATAGTTTTCTTAGGGTTCAACGATATACCGTACTTCATGCATCTCTCAAAAATATGAGTTAAGTGTTGAATGTGTTCTTTTCTATTCCTCGAATACACCGTTACGTCATCTAAATAAACTACCACACACTTATTGATGAGTCCCTCGAAATCCACGTCCATGGCCCTTTGAAATGTTTCTCCTGCATTAATTAATCAGAAGGGCATGCTCTTATAAGCAAAGGTTCCCCATTCGGGTCGGAAGGTAGTTTTTAATTGGTCTTCTTCCGAAACCAACACTTGGTTGTATCCTAAAAAACAGTCTAGCAAGGAGAAAATCTCTAAGCCTGACATGGTCTGTAGGAGTTGTTCCATTGGTAAGATAGGATAATTGTCCTTTTCTGAAACTCTGTTAAGGTTCCGAAAATCTACACATAGTCAAATTTCTCCTGATTTGTTCCTCACTGGAAAAAGATTCGCTACCCAGGCAGAATGCCTAACTTGGAAAATTATCTTTGCATCTAAAATTTTCCTAAACTCTTGATACATGAGATTTTCCAGGGATGGATGGTACTTTCGGAGCTTCTGCTGGAAAGGCTTCATTTCAGGTTTTAATGAGATAGTGTGTTGAATGATGCGGGTGTCATACGTTTTTAAATCCTTATAGGACCATGTGAAAACATCTTGGTATTGCCTGAATAATATGAGGTCAGCCTTCCTCTCTTCCTTAGATACAGTTTTGCTGAGATTTACATTCTTTGGGTTCTTTGGGGTCCCAAGATTCACAATTTCATGGACAGGGCAAGAGCTACCAGTCTTCGCGTTTTTGGGTTTTTTAAAATGATCCTTTAGATCGAACATACTTTCTAGATTAGCTATCCCCTTGGATATTGTGTGGGATTTCAATTTTCCAACATATTTTCCTTTTCAGGGATTAGTCTTAGTTGTCTGCTCTCGGAAATCTTCATCATCTATGGCCAGGTCTTTGAAATTGTCTTGGTTGGTATAGAAGTTTATGATTTTCTCATCTCCTTCAAAGACTTTCCAATTGGAAATATTGTTTGGCACCGACGGTCTGTAGAGCAGCTCCATAGTGAATAGGGAGGCTTCATAATCTTCTAAAGGTGATAGTTGGGTAGCGGTTGTGTCCAAGGAGTCGGTAAGAATGCTTTTTTCTCTTGGGATTGCGGTGATATTGAAAGAATCAGAGTGTTCCATTAGCCTATGCACCTCTTGCTGGCAGTTCTTAAGATGAGGCGATTTACAATGAATAGTATTCCTTACTTGTCTAACATTGATCTCAGAATCCCCAAAACATTTCAATTCATTGATACCCAAATCTATGGCTTTCTTTAACCCTTGTACTAGAGCTTCATTCTCAGCGGTATTGTTGGTACACTCGAATTCTAGCCTACAGGACAGGAAATGACGTTTACCCTTCTGATCGATGAGTATGCACCTGGCTCCTGACCCTTCTTACTATTTAGATCCATCAAAATAAAGGATCCAAATTTGTGAAAGATAATTTCTCCTTTCTCTCCCCTTGCCCATGTTCTATTCTCTGACCTCTTCCTCCAGAATTCCTAGCGTGGGGTATTGACAAAAGAAAGAATATTCTATCAGTGTTAGGGATTCTTCTCAAAATATCATTTCGGATTTTTGAGTAAGAGAAACATTGGACAAGAGAGGGGAAAAGTTTTCGAAGTGAAAATCACAAGACTAGTTTCCCAATGTGGGGAAGTTGGTAGAGGCTGGTTCATTCGGGGTTTCCAGATCAGTGACCCTATGTTTCAGATATCTTTCCCTATCGATTATGATCATGTTCTTGTATCCCTTCAGTGGTATCCAAAGGTGTGCCCAACAGGTACTGAAATATCTGTTTGGATTTTCAGACCAATATCGGCTCAACAATAGTCCATACGCCTTAGGGATATCCACCATAATGATGTCAATGACCTGCACGAAATTAGGATGTGTGGCTATCCTGATCATCACGTCTTTGAGTTCTCCCATCACCTTGACTTGGGTTCTATCAAGTTGTATGACGTGTTTATCACTTTTGAGAGGGACAACAGCTAATGTATTACATACGGCCAAGGGCATGACATTAGAGGACGCCCCCGAATCGACCGGGCAATTGTGAAGATTCTTGTTGAAGACTTCAAACGTCAAAAGGAAGGGCAGAAGAAAAGGCCTTTCTTTCCTACCTTCCAAGCAGGTGTTCATGGTTGGCTTATTTTCTAAATCTGTCGGGGGGAGAGTCTTGTTCTGACTATTGCCATTGGTTGGGTTTCCTATCGAATTCAGAGCTTGCAATAGGAATTCCTTCTGTTGAGGAATTCTACATATGTCCATAACTGATATGCTAGCTTTCAACTTCTTCATATCTTTGACTACATTATACTCTAACTTCGGGGAATCTTGGGTGTGGATTCTTATAGGCTTTTTACTGGGGGAGAAAGGCATTTTCAGGAGGTCATGAGTTAACTTACTTTACAGGGCTCAGGTGGCGTCGACATCTTTCGAGCCAGGTTGGCCCTTGCTATGTGTCTGTACTACCGATACCTCTGCGATTTGTTCTTGAGACTCAAACAAATCACCTGAAGACGCGATCATATTGGGATCCCATATCAGCATGGTTGTGTCCCGCAGTGGGTCAGCCTCTTCCTGATCGACACTATTCATGGCCAAACTGCTTGATTGTTTGGTCAGGGAAAGTTCGTACATAAAATGATTGGCCATCAAATTCATGGCATGGACCCATTGAGGGGATTCTCTATCAAAGTGGTTCTCTTGGTGGTAAGCATAGAAAGAATCATATGCGACATTCCCTAGGTCGATGTTTAAGTTGGTTGGGGGAGGTTAAATTTCTTTGAAAGGATGACTTCTTCTAAATAAAGGCTTATAGGGTCTTTGGCCTTGGTTTCCTTCCCCTGCACTCCTTTTCATGTCTATAATATCATTCGATAGTTTCTTGACCATGCGATGCAAATCTTCTATATCTCCATTACCTTTGTCGGGAGTTTGTTCAGCCGGTTTCCCCGACGGTCTGGTCGAAAGGAGTCCTCTTCTAGGGGGAGGTTGGCTTTCTTTCCTTACCAAAGAATCCTGGCCTTCTTTACATCCTTTCATCTGGAATTCTATCATCTTGGATTCTTCAAAAAATTTCACAAGGGTTTGCTTGGTGTCTCTTTTAATGAACATGGAAATAGAAGCCATGAGCTCGTTGGCATAAACCTCGATTTGCAATTCTTGAGTTGGTTTCACCGTGGGCTGGAATTTGTTTAGGATGGTCGTGAATATTTGATTGAAATATTTGACCCTTTCTTTTGGGGTCATGGTGGTTGTGAACAACTTAGCCATCAGGGCTCCCATAGTAGTTTTTTCCGCAAATTTGTCTAGAAAATTCTTTTGTAATTTAGTCCAGTTGGTTATGGATCCTACTGGAAAATTAAAATACCATGTGGAAGCTGAATTTTCAAACGTGTATGGGAAAAGTATGCATACTACGTCTTCAATTTAAACGTTCATAAGTCTGATCGCAAGTATGAATTTCTTGATGTGATCTTCAGGCAAAGAAGAAGTTTCAGGATCATACTTGGGAAGCAACTTTTCTGGGTGCTGGGGAAGATTATGTACTCGTCCCAGGATGATCACAACATCTATGGCTAACCAAGGTTGGTTGTATTGAAGTGGAACTTCTCCTTCCTCGAAATTGGGTGATTTATCGGCTTCGGGAGTACTCTGTAAGCGTGGGATGTTTGTCCAATTACTAGCCATGTATGTGGGCCGTTACGAATATGTAGCCTGTTTGAAATGTCATATAACTTATATACTCAACCATTCATTGTGGCCCTCCTTCTAGTGTCAGTTCTTTTGATGGGGCCTAAATCCCTTGATTCAACAGCAGGAACCAAACCCGCCGCCGAGGCCCATTTAGAATCTATCGCGTTTGGAGTGGAATGGTTCTCCAGATCTTGCGATTTGGATGAATTATCGATGGGCTTTATGTTTTCTGGTGAAGGCTCTTCCTTCAGTTAGGATAGTTCTTTCTCCATATTTCTCTTGGGTGGGGCTGATATGAGAGAGGAAAGCCAGTATAAACCAATTTGACAAATAACAAGACAAGGGTTTTAACTAGAGGGAAGAGGTCGAGCTTGGGATAACCCACTTCTCAAACATCCAAACAATGATTCTATGCCATAGGGCCTAGTACTAATAAATTAACCAAATGAGCATCCAATTACTGTCTAAGAATAAAACTTATTTAATAGAAGAAAACAAAAATGTAATCAAGTTCATGGTAAGCAAAATAATTCATCTACCATAACATTCATCACATAAGAACACAACAATTTATCCTCATCATTAAAGAAAATAACATCTAGAAATTGTACCAGATAACATGACAACAAAATCAATTTCTCTTACTCATTTACTGCATCATTCATGGAACAGGAAATGAATTAATTCTTCTCCAACTCCAATCACATACATCTGATGAAAATAGCTTGTCTTTGGTTTAGAAGGACTTCTCAATTCACAACAGTCTCAAAATAGTTATAAACAACCAAAAAAAAGGAGTTCTTACAACAACCATCGACCTTTTACTCATTGGTCGATGTCTCTATTTATAATCTAAAATTCAACTATAATTAACGGCTAAATACAATTTAGGCCAAACAAAAATTTCCACGTAGAGTAATCATCCAATAGTTTCTTTCAACGGTCCACCTGAGATGTCTCTTGAAAAGGGTGGCTTCTTTCATATTCAGACCAATTGATAAATAGATTTTCATAGGTTTAAGCCCATGGGAACCTTTGTTGTTCCATAGGGGAAACATATTCTCCTCTGATGTCTACTGCATGCGCCCAGTATTTTAACATACTGGAGTTCAATAGTTGCAGCATGGATCGAGCTTGGATTGGATGACCTGTGAATTGTTGCACTTGTCCTGGCATTGCATCGGTGACTTTTGCGCACCCTTCGAAATAGAGTGAGTCTTGTATGGAGTGCGTCTTGAACACATTGCTCAGGTTAGCGAATTCATCAGGAGTGTCGAATTCAGAGAGACCGACATCTTTCATTACTTTATTAATTTTACCCCAGTTTTTCTGGCACTTGACCCATTGCTTTTGTATTTCTCGGTGTGGGTATCGGGTCATCTTCAACCAGTATTTGGATGATTTCTTCATGTGGTCGAAAATACTTTTTCCAACCAATCGAATGCCATGATTTTACATTTTTCTCCCCTGCTAGACCACTTCAATGTATTTGAGTCTCTCTACTGCTAACTATGCCTTTTCGTGCCATTTTTCCATCTCTTTGCATGTCGCGAGTGCCATAAGAGTATCCTCCTAGAATTCGACCGTGTTCTCGGTCAACAAGTTCCTTTCCTTCTTGAACTCGTTATAAACTCCATTGAATTCTTCCTTCAGATATGCACTGGTCTGTGTGGCCCCTTTATAGTATTTGACAAGATGGTGCAGGTGTTTGAGCTCCACCAATGTGTTGGCTAGTTCCTTTTCATCTCTCCTGGCTCTGTCCTAGGTGGCATATCAGAGGGATTTTCCTACGCCAATCAGTTTGAACATGCGAGCATCTGTAATGCTGATTAGGTTATCTTATGTGGTAACCATGATGGATTGATCAAAATTGATCCTTCACCTCTTCGTGGTCCTTTGAACGTTGGCCTTCCTCTTTTGATCATAAGATATCACATAGATGTATGCTACTTCGTCTACAGGTTCAAGTATCTGTTGATCTCCCCATGACAGGTTGTTCCTCAGACTACCTGTGGTGTATATTCATTCAGGAGTGGTTTCTTGAATTTATTCACTCTGTTTTGTGGATCCATCGTCTGCTTGTCATTCGCCTAGGACTTGAATATTAGGCTTGATGGAGGCATCGGGTAAAGACTCATCGCTTACTTGTTCGTCGGTCGTAGAGCTGTCGATTGTCTTTTGCATATTTTCATCGCTCGGTCTTGCTTCTGCTTCCTGTCTGTCGGACTCTCTTTTGTTGAGGCCATCTTTGGAACTTGTTTCCATCTGTGAGGCCTACCTGTCTTGGAATTTGGGCTCATGGTAAGTGATTTGCTCGGGACCTTTTTCTTCTTGGACTCGCACCGGGGTGCCATGAGCAGGTTCCAGACTCTCGTCATCACTGTAAATAATTATAAGAGTACTCAAGGGATTGGGTTCTTGTGTCTCTATCGAGACCTGACTTGTCTTTGGTTGAGTTGTCCCTTCCTCCGAAGGATCGATCGATGATGTTGCAGGCTTAGGGTTTCCCAACCCATGGGCATTGTCGGGGAATGTGTACCTAGGATCGTTTGACTCTGTTGGGATACTCTGAACAATAGTTGAGGCTAAATATCCTATTAAAAGGTACGGGTCATCCTGCATTCATTTCATCAGTAACTCAATTTGATGAAACAATGACATACCCCTTTCTTGTAAGGTCTCTGTCCCCAATGAGCCTTATAAAACACAAGCTAAAATAAAGAATAAAGAAATTATATCATGTACAATTTAATCTTCAATTTATAATCATTTATTATTTAGCATAAATTAAATTTATGAACAGTATGAAAATAAATTTAATTAACAACCACATAACACAAAAAATTCATGAACATACATACCTATGTCTGATGCTATTTCTCTAATCTTCGTCTGTCCTCGCTGCTGCTCTGCCCAAACTCTGCCCAAAACCGAATCCTTCCTCCCTGCCAGCTAGGAACAGAGCCTATCTGGCTCCCTAGCTCCAGGATTCTGTGAGGATTCCTGGCCCCTGAGCCGAAAACTCTCAGCAACAAATGCAACCCTGTAATAGTCCATCCAAACTCCAAACCAAACTAGAAAAATACAAACCAGAGAACACAGTCCCTAATCTCAGAAAAGTTTCCTTTCCCCAAAGTTTCCAAAAAGTCCCTCTCCCCGAATGCCTCTGCCCCCTCATATCCTCTCCCATTCACTGCCTCCTACCTTCCTTTAATGCCACCCACCTTATCCCTCCATTTAATACCCTGTCCCTACATTCAATGCTTTATCCCTGCATACATAAAGTTTTCTAATAATGAATTAAAAGTTATTAATCCTTTAATTCATTACCCAAACATTAACTTTGTTAATTAATCAATCAATCAATTAATTAATATTATTAATAAATAATCCTTATTTAACTAATACACATTAGGACAGTTAATTATTTAATTAACTATACTTGATAAACCTTAAGAACCTATTTAAGTAGGGTTTCTACATACACCCACCCTTCAGGAAACTTTGTCCCAAAGTTAAAGTATTTTATGATACAAGGGAAAAGAAACATGGTTCACACATTCCTAATAAATAACTGACATTATTAGTAACTAAGCCAAGAAACTCATACATACTAGTGTACGTGTGCAAGAAATGCATGTGTAGATAGTACATACAAGTCTCGTTCATGTACTAATATCAATAACTATCATCTCTACAGTAATTTTGATATGCATCCAATCCATTCCACAAAAATATTCATTTTATAAAAGAAAATAAACCAATCAAATGTTTGGGAAATCCTTTAATTATAATTATCTAGTTTAAAAATGTTATTTACACAATTGTAATTTAGTTACATAACTATGAATATTCATATATATATACATTTTCTTTTTAGAAGGAAAAACAATAAATTCCACCATAAGACAAATCTCCATACACTCTCAACTATTTCTACTCATCCTTCTTCCCAAACTTACTTCCATCTTCCATTCCTATCCTTCCTCTGGTGGACTATCTTGGAGAATCAACTATATTGACCTAACTCCAAATAGAACCCGTAAGCAGAAGTGTCACTATCTTGACCAAGATTCCCCCAATAGGCAACTGACAGTCATCATCACACGTCTAGGGGAGCGTGAGCTAACATCGTCCTCCCATGACTTTAGGTTTCGGAGGATACACGGTAGGAAATGCCTCCACCCCTCCTAATCATGACTAGGGTCCACACCCTACAATGGAATGTACATTGGCATCGTGTTGCTGGGAGTTTTGTGATCATCTATTCAGTTTTGGGTAGTCTCACCACCTAAAATATTGCACTAGTCTACATATCATAGAAATCCATCCAAACCAATATAATTTCTCATACAAAGATTCATACCATATTGTTTCTCGGCCAGTGGTCATGACATCCACTTTCATCATCATTATCCCTTGGCTATTTCATAGCCCATAACCCGCAGATTAGTCTATAACACAAACTCATACATTTCTATGCATTGTCATCATGTAATTGCATACAACCATAATTTCAATTCGGTATCTGCGTACCAACAA
>SNQJ01S0016801.1:0-21264 GCA_010110895.2 Picea sitchensis | reverse complement strand
ACAGTAGTAGGAAAACATTCTTGATCTATGTCAATTATAATAGGATAATTTGTAACAACAAGACAATCTAAATCAACATAAATAAATTCCATTTTATCCAATGGTGAGGAATGTATTATGTTAAGTGTACCCCTATTTCATTCATTAAGAACATGATCAACATGCGGGTTTTTCTCCATAGCTTCCTCCATTTCTTATGATTACGAAGAAGAGATAGGATAATGGAAACATGGCATAACCATTGGTGTGACCCGAAGTGTCCCATTATCAACAGAAAAATCCTCCTCTTGGTCATCTACACACAAATATGAACTTGGATTTACAACATAAGAGGTCTATTCTTTGTCACAAGGAAATAAATGGGGACTGGAGTGATGGGAGGATACATATATTTCTTCCAAAAAAAAATTCTCTCTCTAAACAACACCTCCGAGAGTAAAGAAAGATCCAGAGATATGGAGTCCAACCAAAGGATCAATATTTTCAATATTTTCATTTAAATCCAAATCAACATGTAAAGGAACATTAAAATATGGTTTAGATTCTTCATCCACTAGCTAGTCTATTTTATAAGTAAGAGAAACTAAAAAGGGAATCAAATCATGGTTAGAGGGCCGATAATCTAAAGGAAATCTATATCAAATATGAGTAAATATGATAAAAAAAAATATTTAAAAGACTAATCTTTGTTCTTCCTAAGCTCTAAAATTTCTTCACACAATTAATCATAATCATACTTCTCAAAATCATGCAAAAATTCATGGATAAATTGTTCCCTTGTGTGAATAGAGGCAGTTGGTAAAGTCTTGCACCATATGTTGACCCGACCTATGAAAGTGAAAGTGAACAACCTGAAAATGGCACTTCCATTAGTGATATTATGAGAACTACAAAATTTCCAAAATTGAAAAGCATGTTTAGATGCATCTGTCTCACCCTTTCCATCGAATTTCATTTTTTACGAGAAATGTGAAATATTTATAGGAGGTTTGGGAGGTATAATACCAGAAAAACATCTCCATAAAGGGATATGGGATGGATCCATTAGTAAATTAAAAAAAATTAATAAGAATGACTTCAGAGGATCAACTTGTCATTTGTCCCTCCTTCTAATTCCATTTCTATTAATGAGTCTGAATGGCCCGTCAAGAAGGTAAGGGAGAGCACTCGATGACCTAATCTCATTTGGTGTAGAATTTTCGACGAGTATGTAGGCCTCATTTCCTCTCAAAATTACTATCCCCAAAGAGTTCTAGTTATTCCTAAGTATAATCTAACTAAAAGTGAACCAATCTAAGCTAACTAATTCTAACCTATCCTCAGAGAAAAAATACAGGAATTAGTACACTGAGGGATAATATCATTAGAACTAAAAATAATTAATTTATTCTAATGAAAATTGATAACAATGATGCTACAAATACATGTACAATTTGGTGTACAATGCATTCATAACATTATTTCTGTACTCATAAGGAAACATATGAAAACATGAGCATATAGAACAAAGTGAAGAAATAGTTCATGCAACATAATTCTATGCTACTCAAGTAGAATATAAATGCACAAAGAATAGTCTCATGTAAATCTACCCAAATCACAAGTTTCCATAATTTCTCTTTCTCTTGATCATTCAGAAGTAACAATATCTCCTTTCAATACGAAGGGAAAATATATCCCTTTTTATATTCAATTAGATCTCTTTTATAAAACAAGAGAGACTCTTCAGCTCTCTTGGTTGTTTGCTTCATTTTCCCTTAATTTCTCTTACATTTTTAAAACTAAATATGCAAGAGTTACAAATGCAAGTTGGAGAGTCTCATGGGTGGTTATATTTTCCGTGGGGCACTTTACAAATTATATTAAGTAAATACGATATTCATTTTGTTTGTTGGTGTTATATTTTGAATTCCTCAAGTTATTTTGATCATTTATGGTGTTTTCTTGCTAATTAATATCTTTTGATCTTATTATCCTCTACCTCAACATTCCATCGAGCAATTTTGGGCTTGATTTCGATGCATGTAGCTTGATATATCACTATTGGAACATAACATCACCCGTTATTCAACCAAATTCAGGTTTCTTATGTGATTTACATTTTTGGACAAATGTTTCTTTCAGTATTCCAATACTTTTTGTCCCATCCAATTATTTTTTATTATATCTTTCTGAAGAGCTATCTCGGGCTTAATTTTGTTTCTCATATCCCCATATATGGCTTCTTAAAGTCTATATAGTCATTTCTACCGCTAAATCTGTGGTTTGTTGTTTTCTACATTTTCTAAGATTCTTTGACACTTTTCTGGATTGACAACCTCTGCTACTACATTCCTCATCCCGATACTTTTCCAACGAGGTATCATGGGCTAAATTATGACACATGTAGCCCAAGTTATGTCTCTTTGAAAAATTTCATTGAGTAGTCATTGATCATGTTTGTGGGTGAATCTGTGTTGTTGATTCTTAACCTACAAACAAAAATCTCTCATGTACAACAGACTTCGACACTTAGATATTTAAATGGGTTTATCCCCAATACATAATGTGAATAAGAACCTAGGAGGGCATAGGCCCTCTGGTTTGTAATATAATTTTAACTAATTTCACTCCTAAACAAAAAACAATTAATTACATGAACCTACATTAATTATAATTAATAAACACAATTAATAAAATTAACCATATTCTAAATGAAATAACAATAAAAATAATTTAATTACTATTATACAACAAAATGCCACACCTATGCATTTGTTCCATGACCTAACCCTTTCCCTTGGCTTGCTAGAAAAAATCCCAAACTTGCCTCATGAATATCATCTAAAAAACATGTCTTTTGCACATATACCTGCAGATGCCCTCAATAAATGGAAAAAATAAAATAATTCTGAGTTTTCGGGCAAGTTTTTCAGTTGGGATTGTTTCCCAACGTCCCCATGCTTGTACAAAATGGATTCCAACTCCCCCAACCTCTTGAGGATTATATAAAATCACTATTGAGGGATATAATGAGAACATCACTTTTGGGGTAAAATTATGCTCCTAACATCTAGCGAGATTCCCTATCCTTATTAACCTCCGAGTGACATTCCCCAATATGGAAACTCCTTTTCCAGTACCTATTTCTTTCTTATATAGTCATAGGGTGTTTCCTTATCCCTATTTAGGGTATCTAAGGAAGAGTATTGTGGTTGAGTAGATGCTTGAAGGATTTGTGGAAGAACCCAAAAAGTTGGCTCTGAAGCAGTGTTGAAAGAGAGTTAGGTTGTAATTAACCTTCATATTTGGTGCCAATAGAAGAGATTTATTTCCCTCCAAATTTTGTGTTCATTGCAACATTGTGTGTCTTTGTTTATCATATTTGCTTTAATATAGTACATGACATGTATACTGTTTGATCATATAAATACCTCGTAGCAGTGCTTGTCTTGATTTTATTTTGTAGTATGGTTCTGACAAATTATCAGTAGCTCTTCAAAAACCAAGAGCGAGGATCAACATAAAATACGAGACTTAAGGTGAAATCTTTCTCTGTCCTTGTTTCCCTACTTTGTCCTAGCAAAAGTAGTTGTTCTTTAAGTTTTGTATACTTGTCTATCATGAAATATTTTAGTCTTCTCAATATAGTCTTGATCTGTCATTATTTTCCCCAAATTCATGAGGGAAATATTGTGTCAACATAATTGGTGACCATACTAGGGAATTCTCCTAGTTTGGGTCAGTTTGTTTAGGGTCCATTCCTTGTTTCTTTCCTCGTTGTGTTTTTTGTATTTTCTCAGTTTTTTCACTGAGTTTTTAGCCTCTCGGGAATTGTTGTCAAGTCCCAAATCCCTCTTTCTTGGAGTGTATTTTTTATTTTTTTGATCTTTCCTAGCCATTCGTGTGTTGTTGTTCTACATCCCATGTACATCCATGAGTTTCACTTCTACAACCCACAGATATCCATGAGTTTCACTACATACAGTCACATACCTGTGTTAAATTGGAGTTTTTAAAAATTTTCCTCTTTATTTATGGGTTTAGGGCTTGGTTTGCTCAGTTGTCTGGGTTATCCCGAGTCTCTGCTTGGATTTGCTTTGTTGAATTCTGAAAGTGTTATATATATATATATATATATCTATCTATCTTTCTTGAGTTATTTTGTATAAGGTTTGTGTAGTTGATTGGAAGATTAGCATTGTTTGTATGAACGTCCAAACTCACTGAGTTTTCAATGGTTTTTTGGCTGAGAACTTTTTGTCTCTTTACCTAATTTTCCTTTTTTCAAAAAAAAAAAATTGCATTTCTTTGTTTTTATTTCTTTTGTAAATGAAAAAGAACAAAAATATGCTTGTTTTCTTACATCTCCTTTCTTGAACCCTTTCCTCTCATCATTACAAGAAAACAGTTGGTTATTTAGCATTCAGGTAGTTGCATTTCCATAGCACTTTGGTAGTGGTAGCCTTGTATTGGAAAAATAAAAGAATCTAGTAGTGCAAGTTTTGAATTCTTGTTTATATTTAGGTTTTCAAAAATAAAGTTGTAGTATGCATACCAAGGTGTCTTAAATATTGCATTCAAAGTGTTTTTCTTTCATTGAAAAGAAAAAGAGTTTTTTTTGTAAGAATAATTGCATCCATTTTTCATTTGAGAAACTACACCATGTTCTTATTTTTCATTACTTTTGGAGTGAGTATGAACATTGCCAAACTTGCATCCACATCCTTTCTAAGTAAAGAAAATCCCATTAAGTATGAGAAATTTTAATTAATTACCCATACCATTTCTGGTTATAAGAAAAAAGTAAACGAAGTTGAGGGAAGGAAAAGATGATGAAGGATTCCTTTATATCTGATGGATTCCCTCAGAAAATAGAAGGGTCTACCATTAAAATGCTATTCAAAACCTTTCTGAAAACACAATCCTTATAATTAAAAACAATGCCCAATATATGAAGGCGAGATTACAGTGAGAAGGAGAATAGTTATATCTATAACTCCGACTAATAAATAAAATAAATTCTTAAAATAATTACAATTTTAAACAAAAGGTGAAATTACCCTCTGGGAAAACTCAATATATCACAAAGAAAAATCCTTTCACACAATTACATAGATTTTGGACTCAAACCGTATTAATTTTAATTTATACATGACTTTCTTGGAGAAATATTACCTATAATTGGAGAGTTGGTAACAATGAATCAACCTTGTATTGACATCACGCTTGGGAGTGAAGTCTATGTGTTCCCAGGGAAAATGCTATGATAAAATGAGCAGAGAAAAAAGGTTAATAACTCCAGATATAAGCCTCACAGAACATCAATGTAAAAGGTAGAAAAAATCTCTTTGAATCTATTTAAAAAACCCAGAAGACCTCGAGCCCATCCCCCTGTACTTCAGCCTGAAAATCGAAAACATCGTGTACCTCGTCATAGGGGAGATAAGTGAAAACAGTGACATGGTCGTGAATGGATAGTCGATACACATGACTTCCAAACTGTCTGAATTAGGATTAATGACACATTTATGTTTACCACAACCTCACCAACTCTTCCTCTCATGTTTGAAAACCATGAAATAAGACTACAATTCATTCTAGTTATTAGTCCCTGCCATGGGACTATAGCAATGAGTTTGTTTTTGATGTGACATTAATTTTCCTTTTATCATAAATTTGTGTATGCAATGTAATGTTTAACATAGGAAAACAAATATATATTTTTAGATATAATAAAAATATTTGTGTTTCTCATTTTTAATTGGTTGATAGAATTAAAGTGTTATTTATCCCTTCAAGTCTTTCAATATGTAGAATTAATCACATAATCAATGAATTTCATGAATCACCACATCTAAATATAAAAAGTTGTACTATGTATTTATTATTATACATTATTATATTTATTATCTAATATATTATTTTTTATTATATTTTTAATCTAATATATTATTTATTATTATATTTATAATATATTTATTATATTTATATTATATTTATGAATATTATGGTTTCATTCAGCTTACGGTTCATTATACACTTTGAATAACAAACAATCCTTAATTATTATCTTTTGACAAAAAATATTCATTATTTGTGCATTTAGTTATATTAAGTTTCATTGTTTAACATGTATTTCTCAACTAACTCGGCAGGACTGTGTTTCCATACAACCCTTGTTTCTCTACAAATAACATCCTAATTCTTATTTATTAACCCATCCATTTTAAACTTTTTCAAAACATTAAACCTTTGTCGATATGATGGATATGAATTCGAGAGTATTGGAGGGAATTTGTTTGATAGTCGACTATAAAAAAAATTTATAGGTTCCCATGGTCTCTCTAGTAGTAACTTTTATTAGAACTTTAAAACCATAATTTTATAGTAGAATAAAATAATGAGGTTAAACAAGTTTATTTGAAAGGTTGCATGACCTTGTAAATTAGTAAGAAATTAAGGGAAGAAATCTAAAGTCTTTGACTACGAGTTAACATTAGATAAAATATAAAGATATTTTTTTTTCAAGATGATGCCTTAACGTAAATAACCATTCAACCTTTTCTAATTCTCTAATTTGGCTTATCAAACTCTATTCTATCATTATAATAATGAGGTAAATAGCTTAGAAACCTTTGAACCTACCTTTCCATTTTTTATATAAGGTATAAATCTTAATAATTCCATTAATTTAGCAATTAGGTCTTCTATGGGCATCTGTACTAACTTCAGTTCATAGAATTCTTTAGTATTACTTTCATAATAGCTTTCAAATAAGTATTTTTTCTTGAAGTGTTTCCTGAAATATTTCCATTCCATACTCTTCTCTTTTAGTTTTTTTGGCTAATTTTAAGTCTTTTCACCAGATGTGGGGTTTACCT
This sequence comes from Picea sitchensis, assembly GCA_010110895.2. Classification (NCBI taxonomy): domain Eukaryota; kingdom Viridiplantae; phylum Streptophyta; class Pinopsida; order Pinales; family Pinaceae; genus Picea; species Picea sitchensis. The sequence goes on along the minus strand of SNQJ01S0016801.1, from coordinate 14,401 downwards.
TTCAAGTTGTAAATAAACATTTGTACTTTCGTATTACTAGAGTAGTTGTATATATGGAAGTATTTCTTTATGTAAAGAAACCAAGCTTCTGCCCCTGATCAATTCTGAACTCACTGTCAAATTTTGAAGGTTTGATTTTCTTGAATTATCCATCTAAATGGTCCTTTTGTTTTCTTTTCCTTGTTGTAGAGGCATTGTTTTCTGTCATGTGTGTGTCATTAGAAGAGTATTTTTCTCTTTTTGTTTCATGACTATAATTCTTTGAGGACTTTTTACTAACTTCCTAGTCCATTTCATTATTCCTTGGACTCTTGCTTGTTGCTATACTATGTAACAACATTTCATTAATTTCATGTTGATATTCATTAATTTCTTGTATTAACTTGTATTAGAACTTTAAAACCATAATTTATATTAGAATAAAATAATGAGGTTAAAAAGGTTTATTTGAAATGTTGTATGGACTTGTAAATTAGGAAGACATCAAGGGAAAAAATCTGAAGTATTGGACTACTAGTTAACATTAGAAGACTATTCTATCATTATAAGACTAAGGTAAATAGTTTACAAACCTTTGAACCCTTACCTTTTCATTTTTTATATAAGGTACAAATCTGAATAATTCCACAAATTTAGTGATTAGGTCCTCCATGGTCATTTGTCCTAATTCAGTTCATAGAATTATTTCGTCTTTATTTCATAATAGCTTTCAAATAAGTATTTTTTTCTTGAATTTCTTCTTGAAATATTCCCATTCCATATTCTTCTCTTTTAATCCTTTGGGTAATTTTATGTCTTTCCCCGAGATGTTGGCTTTACCTTTAAGGTTGTATATAACCATTCACACTTTCATATTATTAGAATATTTGTATATCTGGAAGTATTTATTTATGTCAAGCAACCAAGCTTCTACCTCTTCACTAGTTCTTGACTCACCATCAAATTTTGAAGGTTTGATTTTCTTAAATTATCCATCTGTTTTCTTTTCCTTACCATAGAGGCATTGTTTTATGTCATGCGTGTGTCATTAGAAGAGTATTTTTCTCTTTTTCTTTCATGACTATAATCCTTTGAGGACTTTTTACCAACTTCCTTGTCTATTTCATTATTCCTTGGACTCTTCTTTGTTGCTATACTAGATAACAACATTTCATTAATTTCTTGTTGATCTTCTTAAGATTTCTTTAATTTTTCATTATCAACTTTAAACACATTCAATTCCACGATAATATTCCTCATCGTTTCCAACACTTGGGTCATTGAACTTCCTTCGTTGTGATGTTCTAGGTTACTAGGAAGCTCTTCATTATTGTTTCTCTCAGGTGTATCTTGTTGTCCATTATGTGCTGACATTTTTACCAAAAACATGTGTCTTCTTGTCCATTCTGTGCTGACATTTTTACCAAAAACATTTCGACATGTAACATTCAAATATTGTTTATTATATTTTTTTTCATTTAACAAAAACTTTCTCGTGTCGCCCTCAGGCCTAAGTTTTGTAACCTACAACTTTGATACCATATGTAACAAACCCAAATTACAACTTTGATACCATATGTAACAAACCCAAATTTCCATATAATATATATTTTTTTTTTTGTTTAGGATTACACACATGGATAAGTTTTTTTCTGTCAAATCCTACCTTGATAATACATAATTAGATATGCTCTTAGAAGAGTGGTCTACATAATTTTCAACACTTCTTAACTTGGGAAATGTAAGCTTGAGAGGGAAAATACATGTTTTAAATTTATGGTTTCAGTATGTAATATCGTTTCGAGCCAGAAAAGCAACCAATCCAAATGCTCCACAACTATTGTGTCACATGACTCGATGTAAGAAAATTTCATTTCTCGGGGTTACGTACACATTGATGGCATCGATGTCTATTCCCACTTGAATCATATAGCTCTACATCAATTTGCCCTATTCATTTTGTCATTTTTTTCTCTCGTAGTTTTTTTTCTCTGGTCCACGAAGAGAATTGATATTTCTATTACGTTCCAGGAATGTATAGGGTTAAAAATTTGTGGAAAAATCATAAGTAAAAAGGTGTCGAGCCTGTTACCTCTCATGTGTTTGAATTCATTCGTAAGGAAAACCACCATTATCTATAAAACTCTGTTTAAAGTTTGTTGTAAGGAAAAATAATAGTTTAGTCTGTAGAAGTTTATGGCTAATCACCATTACTACTTGAGTTTCTGGGTATGGATCATACTATCTCATTTTTCTTAGTTTGTAAGAAAAGAAATTACTAGAATGATAGTAATCTATCTTTTATATTTACAGACTTGTCTCTCATCTCTATTGGGTCAAACCAGACCATCGTCTAAGAGATAACAAGAGTTCTCTTTACTGAGGGTTTTTACAACTCATTTTGATGAGGAGTTGACTCTACACAATGCTCTCGGAATTATTCGATGCCCAGTGTCATGGTTGTTCATTGATTAAAACTAGGTTAAACTCTAATTCTTCTTATAGTATTTTATGTGTATTATAATGATAAATTGGTATCCATTCCCACAATGCGTTTTAGTTTCAATTCTATTCCCATATTTAAGGAACCACCATCCTTATTATGTTGTTACTACAAGTTACCCAATGCCTTCAGTGGTTATTTCAATCCTTATGTAAGGAACTCTATAATACATTATTTGTATACTGTGTACGTAGGAAATTTATTCAACAATATTAAATAGATATTTTTCTTTCTTTATTTCCTATCGTTCTCTCTATATACATTTGATTTCACCCAGATACACTGTATTGTGTTAACTTATGGTGACTGTATCCTTGTTTTAAGGAGGTATAAAATGGATAAAAGATGTCTGGTATAAAAGCAAAGCACCTTTGTCTTTGTTTACACTTATTTTCTGTTTTAAGAATAAAAGTTTTATGTTAAACAAAGAGTAGAGTGAAAACTAATGATGGGTATCTCATGTGTGAGGGAACCCATCAGTTCTTTCCCGATGACCTCCTCCCTACGCACTTGCATATTCCTCTAGGAGTTAAAAAGGTCATGCTCAAGCGTTTTATCAACATTCCAGTTGATACAAGGAGACAAATATACCCAACAGAGAAAGCAAATTCATATGCGATTGTCATTAACGAAGTTTGTACGTTCGGTGGATGTCACAAATTCAACCCATAAATATAAGTGGTTCGACAATATTCTATTTTTTTATTTCCTTTCCTTTATGACGTATTCTTATATTAAACTTAATCTATGGTATTTTCTCTAAAGAAATGTTGTGAACCTGTCTTACAGGTACCCAAGTATCGCCATGGATTTTCCATGAAGCTCTACTCGAAACAGGTACTCGATTTCCTTTAGGAATGCTTATTTTGTAGATTTAAAATTCAATCCAAAAAGGTTTGACTTGAATGCTCTATTCGTGTCTAAAATCACAAATCCGAAATACATTTCGATTTTCTATTCTTTAGGATTTCCATACCAATGTTCTTTTATCTTTATGTACTGATACTGAAAATTTGTCATGACATTTGGGAGATTGTATAAGGTCTTTCTAATACATTTCTGCTTATTTCTAATCTTTAGGATAACACATATACACATATATTTGTAGATCGAAATATCCGACAACATTTTTTTAATATGACTTGCTAATATGGAATAGGAATCTGTAGTGCATAATTTAAAAAATAATCTGCTGAAAGAGTATTCGACAAATTTGTATTTAAAGAATATACTGAGTGATTTTTCTCATAATATATATTTGTGTATCTTAACACTAAGAAAATTATTGATATGCAATTTTCATATATAGCAGTTTTAATTCTGTAGCTCTTATATTTATGATTCTGTAGCTCTTCTTACTCACTAACATTTGTTTCACAGGGTCGGTTTAAGTATTTAAACCATAGAAAAACAAAACCCCTGTCCATTTCATTCTGTTGGAATTTATAAAGTATTATTTTCTTTGCATGTGTAAATCGTTCTAATATTCTAGAGTTGTATGATGTCTAGAAAAAATAGTATATGGAAAAGTATTGAGTTTAATACTTGTATAATTATGCATAATTATTTAAGATTTCCCCTTTTTCAGATTTATAGCTAAAAATACATAATTTTATGTTAATGGATATGAGTCATAACATGACTATTTAGATTTTGTAATATAACTACATCTCTACAAATTAGATTCTGTAATATAACTACATTTCTACAAATCAAATTATGTAACATACATACAAATTTTGCAACTACTTGAGACTCAGTATAGACAATTAGAATAGATCTAATTTTGTAGTTGTATGCTAATCAATAAATTCTTCATAACAATAAAACACATATTTATTTGGATCAGATCTTATGGTTACATGCAGATCTATAATCTATATAAAGGTATTTGGTTAAATAAAATGCATCAAATTATGTAGCTACATGTTATTGCAATAATCGAACATAAATAAATAAAAAATACATATCTGAAATCATGATGCTAGAAAACAAATGGAACAACCACATTCCACCCAATCGTAGAAACAAAAAACCACAAATTACTTGTCATGATCACCACCTATGCTAACCATGAATCCATAAGGAAAAACCGAGCATCACTCATTAGCCATTGTACAGTTCAAAAAAGTCATTTTCCTAACACCACTTGTGCTCATAATAGCAAAGAGTCATATCCAAAACATAACGAGGAGTGTCCTACCTCACTATGTTGTATATAATTCTTTTCTCATTGCCTAATACTTTTCCATACATTTCCCTCTGAAAATTTTCATCTTGACAAATGCTTGTTTTTTAGGGGCTTCTAGTGACATAACTCAACTTCTCATACTTGTAAAAATAAACTCTGAGTTAAATCAAACATTTTCCCCACTTATGGAATCATAGTAAACTACTTTTAACCTAGATGTTAGGTTTTTTTCCAACATTTAATTTATTAAAAAATCTATCTCATAAATGTGTCCATCAAGATAGGACAGTTTGAAAGTCAAACTCTTGCCAAACATTCAAAAAAAATAATAATTACATCCTTTCACAAATTCAAATACTAATTTCCATAACTGGAAATTTGTTTTTAAAGAAACAATTTTAAAATAACTATTTTAAATATATGAGGATGTCACATAAGGGAAACTCAATCAGAAAAAGAAAAGTTTCAAGCCATGATCATTTCGTAGTATGCCCAAAGAACATCAAGGAAGCGGATTATAGTTAAGGAAGCGGATTAGTAAAGACTACAAAATATATTATGTTCAAATAACAAATCTTCTAACTCAAGAAAGAAAACCAAGATTAGAATATTTTTTTGTCCTTCAAGGATTTGAGGATTGATTTGTTGAATAAGTACCTGAGTTACCTTTGAATAGAGAGATAAAATTTTATATCGATTTATTACCTTGATGTGCAGGAGTATTGAATGCACCATATATAAAGGGTATCCCTTAATTGACTGAGTTAAAAATCTAGCTACATGAATTATTGGATAAATAATACATTAGAGTAAGTGTGTTTCCATGGGGACCACCAATATTATTCGTAAAAAAGAAATATGGAACTCAATAATTGTGCATCGATTACTGTCAACTGAATAGAATGATGATTAAAAATAAAAATCCACTACCCAGGATTAATGATTTATTTGACTAGGTTGGAGGAGAAAACATCTTCTCTAAGTTGGACCTAAGTTCTGGTTATCACCACATTAGAATAAAGGATGAATGTATTAATAAAAAATCTTTTATAACATGTTACGTATATTACGAGTTTTTGGTAATTCCCTTTGGAATCACTAATGCACCAACAACTTTTATGTGTCTAATGAATAGTATATTCATCCAGTACTTGGATAAATTTGTGTTGATATTTATTGATGATATACTAATCTATTCGAAGATGGAAGAAGAGCATGAAAAACACTTGAAAATAGTATTAAAAACTCTAAGGGAGCATAAGTTATATGCTAAGTTCGACAAATGAAACTTTTATCAAAGAAAAATATAGTAGCTAGGACATGTAATATCAGAAGAGGGAATTGCAATAGATACAGAAAATATTAAAGCTATTATGGAATGAAATGTACCTAAGAATGTAGTAGATATATGATCATCCATGATAATTATAGGTTATTACCAATGGTTTATTGAAGGATTTCCTAAAATTTCCTATCCCAACATATGATTACAGAAAAAGGGAGTGAGATTTATTTGGTCTTGGAAATGTTAAGACAGTTTCGATAAACCAAAAGGATTACTAACTACAACACCGATACTTAAAGTAGCCCATCCTTACAAAGATTTTACAATTTGTGTAGATGCAAGACTTTATCTTACAATCCTTGGAAGTGAACACCACTTCACATTCCCTGTCACACATTTGACTTACAAGTATTAGGAGGAGTATTTGTGTAAGACGGACATGTAGTTTGTTACGAATCTAGAAAATTGAAGGAACATGAAAGAAGTTACATAACTCATTCCCTGGAGTTAACATCTATAATTCATGTACTAAAAATGTGGTGACACTACTTATTGGAAAGGAAATTCTTATTATTAACATATAATAGTGGTGTGAAACATCTGCTTAGTCAACAAGATCTCAATGCATGACAAGCAAGGTGGTTAACCTTCTTAAGCGACTTTGATTTTGAAGTTCAACATATCAAAGGGAACGAGAGTAAAGTCATAGATGCACTTAGTTGGAGAAATAATGCAATATATGAAATTATTATTAGTAAAGAAGAAAGTGACCTTGAGGATAGAATTAAATATGCAAGCATAAATGATGCAAAATACATCAAAACAACAAAAAATTGATTAAAAATGAAGGAAATTTGGATGGGACAGATTACAACATTGACAAAAATGAAATATTAAGGTTCAAAAACATAACATATGTACCTAATTATATTTATTTAAATTTGGTGATTCTAAATGAGTTACATAAAAATCCATTTCTGGTCATCGAGGATATCATAAAATGATAACAACTTTGAGGAAATACTTTTATTGGACTAATATGAAAAATGAAATAGTTGATTATTTATCTAAATGTTTAGATTCTCAGCAGGTGAAAGATGAACGTCAACATCCAACAAGATTAGTACAAACTTTACCTATTCCAGAATGGAAATGGGAAATTATTTATATGGATTTCATTACAGCTTTGCCTAAAACTCAAAGACAACATGATTCTATTATGGTTGTAGTGGATAAGTTGAGTAAGTCTGCTCATTTCATACCTATGAAATCTACCTATACAGATATTAATATCACATAAATATTTATGAAAGAGATAATTAGATTGTATGGAATTCCTAAAATGGTGATTTCGAATAGAGATGTCAAGCTTACATCGAATTTCTAGAAGATGTTGTTTATAGCTTTGGAAACTAATTTGAGTTTCAGTACAAGTTATCATCCACAAACAAATGGGAAAAAAATGTACCAACCATATTATTGAAAATATGTTACACATGCACGTAAGAGAAAAAATAACTAAGTGGGAAGAGTACATACACTTAGTTGAGTTTTCCTACAACAAGGGTTATCGATCCTCTGTAAAAATTGTTAGGATATTTAGACACTTAGGAGTTAGTTAATATTTACTTGGTCTAATGTGTCGTTAGGTAAAAGTGTGTTTCTTAGTGTGCATTAGTATGTATTTATATTTAGGAAATCTGACGGTCACGATATGGTCCTGACATAGAGTGATCTGAGGGTTCATATTCTCCTCAATCTTAATGACCATTCATCCACTTAACACTCGATTGGTCCATGATCTATATTTAAATATCATGGAGGGTCATTTGCCAATGATAAATTGTGAGAATATCTCTTGTAAAATATCTCTGTAATCTTTTTCTTTTGAATTAATAAAATTCTGTGGCCACGTTGGTTGGGGCTACAGATTTTTCCTCGTAGGGTTTTTCCATGTCAAAAAATCGGTGCGTTGATCTTTGATATCATTCTGTGAGTGGTTACTGGAGGTATTCGTCCTCTATTGGAATACCTGTGTTTTCGAACATGGTATTAGAGCCTGTTTGAATACCCACTCACGTTGTAGATCAAGATCGTAAATCTGTGTTGCCTCATCTTCGTTTTCTACCATTTCCATACATTTTTGGGCTGTGAGGAATGTTCCATTACATCCAAAGTGCTCGTTTCATTTAGGAACGCTTTTCATTTCTATTGAAAAGGTTTATGTTTTCCCAAGATATGGCCATTTTAGCTAGATCCAAAGGTATAAATCCTAAATACGCCCTTTTTAAAGTTTTCGCAGAGTATTATTTTGGTTTTATTTTGGTTTTATATTGTTTTTTTTAGGTTTCTACTATTTTAGATCTGCATATGATGTTTTGTCCATGCCCTATGCGATCTCATAAAATAAAAAATAGATAGGAAAAGGTGTATTTTTCGGGGAAGCTAACCAAGATTTAACCTTTGTTGTCATCGAGAAGAAAATTTGTTTTCTTGTGTGAAAATATTTTTTTAGCATGCTCTCCAAGTCCATCTTCAAAAACAACAACAACAACAACAACAACCCTCTTTCTAAACAATACAATATGTTTTTCTATCCCATTTGGTTAAAATTTTGTTTATTGAGTAAGATGTCTTGAGTTCAAGTCTCTCTTTTGGTACTTTTTTTTGAAAAAGTTCATGCTCCATTGTAAAGTGTATTTCACTTCAAATATAAAATTGAATTAATATAAGTAGCTTTAATATTTTAGAGTTTTTTTATTTTGCTTGCAACTTTTCTTTTATAAAATAACTTCATTGTAAAAGTGAAACCCACTTGTTTTTATAAAAATGGGTCGCTTCATAAAGAAACTTATACCATCATGTGGTCGTTTTGTTACCGTTTGTGATTTTTTTTAAAAGGGTGTAACTTTCACATGTGAAGTCCGTTTTCAGTGCCATTGTTTTTGAAACCGCCTAATTTTTCAAGATCTTTCCATCCAAACCATCAATTTCAGTGTTCAAATCGATATTATCTACATATTTAATATGTCTTCTTGAAGTAATCTTTTTCTTACCAGTACCAACTACGTCCAATGGAAATCCCATATGGAGGATTTATTAAGAAGTAAAGGCTTGTACTGTAATACCTTCAGAAATGAAACATAACCTACTGATGATGATACGAAAGTCAAAAGAGCTAATATGAATGAAGAAGAACGTGGACTAATCAAAATGGCCATGTCTCTTGATTTAAAGTTCCACCTTCAACAAATTGATAAACCCAATGAAGCTTGGAAAAATTTTGAATCTGTGTTTGGTAAACCCAATATTTTTCGTGCACAACAGTAAGAAAATCAAGTACTAAATTTAATTCCAAGTGATTTTTATTGCATTGAATACTATCTATCTAAGTTTAAAACAATCAAAATTTTATGTGAAGAATGTAAGATAAATATGGATGAAGAGCATTACATCTATCTTATTCTCTCTAAGCTAGGTAGTGCATATTATGTGTTTGTATCTACCTTTTATGCCATGAAAGAGACTCTAGGGACAACTTATCAAAAACTCACTCTTGAGTCCTTTTGTGATGCTTTGATTAGAGAGAAAGATAAGCTTGTACAACTTGGAGTGATCAACATTGTAGGTACCTCCAAAAAATCCTTAGTCGTCCATCATAAATATAAACCCAAGAATCCCAAGAAGCAACATCCTCACCAAAAATCAAGCAACATAAGGGTCCCAAAACCACTCAAACAACTTCCGCTTCTAATGGTGACAAAGGAGAAAAATATAAAAATAAGAAGACTAACAAACATTGCAACTTTTGTGTAAACATTGTCATGATGAGTCCAAATGTTTCAAGAAGATGACATATTTTGAAGCAACGATGAAGAAGAACAACATCAATATTGATTCTACTACTTATTCTTCTTCTCATGGACATGGACTTTCTTCTTTTGGTTTCTCCTTCAATACAACTTTTACTTCTTCTTTTGATGAGTGGCTTATTGATTCTGGAGCATCTTATCATATGCCTAAGGATAAAGACATCATTTCTTATCTAAATTAATATAACACCAAGAAAATATTTGTTGATGATGATAGATCTCTTAATGTTGAAGGATATGGAATAGTTCAAGTAGAAAATGGTCATTTCAATGATGTATTAAATGTGTTCCAAGCATTTCTTGTAACCTTCTACCAATATATGAAGTCACTCATTCAAGTGACGGTAAAACCATAGAGTTTTCACATCACCAAGTTGTAATCAAGGATCTAAAAGATCCTATGGATGTTCTTGCAATTGGAATTGCTAATGATATTACCAGGTTGTACAAGTTTCACAACTTTGTCTCATCTTCTTTTTCATCAATTTTTGTTTCTCATAGCGATGACTTGAGCAAACTTTGGCATGAGCGGTTTGGTCATCTAAACTATCGCTTATTGCACCAACTATGTAATCAATAGATGATGATTGATCCTCCTCTTGTTTCATGCAAAGATGCCTTTTGTGTCGGTTTTGTTCTCAACAAACATCATTGGGAAAATTTTGACAAAAATGCCTCTTGGCATGCCTCATGCCCTTTGGAACTTGTTCACAGTGAGTTTTGTGGTCCACGTTCTTCTCCGTCTTTTTATGGGTGCAAGTATTTCTTAACTTTGATTGATGATTTTTCCAGACGTAATTGTGTTTACTTCTTAAAACTTAAGAGCATATATTTTGACAATTTTTTGTACTACAAGGCCCTTGTAGAAAAGAAATATGGATATCAAATTCAAAGGTTAAGAACATATAATACGGGCATATATGTGAACAATAATTTTAAAAGTTATTTCATTACACAAGGTATCCAAATGAAACACATTGTTCCATATACACCACAACAAAATTGTGTTGCTAAGAGAAAGAACCACCAATTAAAAGAAATGGCTAATTGTATGATCCAATCTAAGGGACTAAGTCTAAAGTATTGGGTGAAAGCCATCAAATGTGCAAATTAAATAGAAAATCACACTCCAACAATGGCTCTTAAAAATATAACACCGGAAGAAGCTTGGACTAAAATTAAACCAGATGTAATTCACTTCCATGTATTTGGTAGTATAGCATGGCCTCACATTCCTGATGAGAAAAGGAAAGCATTGCAACCTAAAAGTGAGAAGTGTATATTTGTTGGTTATTATGAATGTGTCAAAGGTTATAGACTTCTTCAACCACTTTTTGATGAAATTATTATTAGAAGAGATGTTAAATTTGATGAAAATATATTGTCCCATGAGCCTAATTCAATGTTTGTTCCTTCTTTGGCCTGCAATCCTAATTCGGCGTTTGTGCTTTCTTCGTCTTATGAGCTATCTTCGGCGTGTGTTCCATATTCTGTTCTAGTTTATTTTTTAGATGATGACAGTGAGGATGCAAATCCACCTCTGCCTCCTCACCTTCCTCCAGATGAGTCGTTTGAACCTAAACCAACACCAACTCAAGATGCACCGCTTCCTAGATGGGTTTGTTCAACATACGAAGTTGTTGGTGATCTTGTTGGTGATCCTTCAGATAATCATCAAACACGTTCACAGTTCCAACATGCCTCATCTCTTTTGGCTCAAGTTTTAGAGAGTCATGATCCAGATACATTTGCAGAAGCTTTAGGGCATCCGTATTAGGATACAACAATGAATGAATAATATCCTTCTTTATTGGAAACCGATACTTGGGATCATGTACCTCTTCCAAAAGGAAGAAAACTTGTCACATGAAAATGGGTCTAAAAAACTAAGCATGCATCATATGGAAGTGTTTAAAGAAACAAGGCTCAATTAGTTTCCAAATGATTTTCCCAAGTTGAAGGAATTGACTATAATTAAACCTTTTCCCTTGTAGCCAAAACAAATTCCATCCTCCTTGTTCTTTCCCTTGCTACCTCACATAAATGGGAGGTCCATCAAATGGATGTTAAATATGCATTATTGAATGGATATTTGAAAGAATAAATATACATGGAACAACCTCCTATCTATGTCTAGAATGATTCTAGCCTTTTTTTCTCCTTAAGAAATCTCTTTATGGTTTTAAGAAAAATCCTGAGCTTGGTATATGAAAATGGACATGTTTTGTATGGCCACTGGATTCAATAGATGTCATTATGATCCTAATGTATATAACAAGAACGTATGAATTGATCTTATAATCCTTGTCCTTTATGTTGATGACCTTATCCTTACTGGTAGTGACTCAAAACTTTTAAACCATGTGAAAACTAGCCTTAAGAAGAAGTTTGAAATGAAAGACTTAATCCTTTTACATTATTTCATTGGCCTCCAAGTTTTGCAAACAAATGAAGGAATTTTTCTTTCCCAATCTAAGTATGCTTGTGACCTTCTTCATCACTTTCCCATGGATGATTGTAAACCATCCCCTTATCCCTTCCATTCTAGAGTTAAGCTTGTTTCCACCTGTACTTCTCTCGATGTTGATACCACCTTGTACTGTCATTTAGTGAGTAGCCTCTTATAGTTGACTCGTACCTTCCCTGATACTTCCTTTGTTGTTGGTCTTTTTTCCCGGTATCTGAAAAAACCCCATGAAAGCCATTGGAAAGTAGCTAAAATAATACTTCGATATCTTCATAGTACAATTCAATTCAAAATACATTATAGTTCAGGGGGGGATCCTTTATTGGTTGGTTTCACTGATTCATATTGGTCTGGTGACCCTAATGTTTGAAAGTCTATTGTAGGTTATGTTTTCAGCCTTGGTTCAGGACCTGTCACTTGGGCCTCTAAGAAATAATAGACTATTGCACTTTCTTTAGCAGAAGAAGTGTACTGAGAAACGATAAATGGAATTTAGGAATCCTTATGGATTCGACAGATTCTTTCATAGTTTGGATTCCAGCAACAACATTTGACCAACCTTTGGTCTGAGAATCATAGTACCACCAAGTTCGCCAAAGACCCAGTTCAACATCAACGCAACAAACACATCGATCTACACATGCACTTCCTCAGAAAGCTCACTCATGATTAAGTTATTGAAGTTCTCTTTTCCCCTATAGAATATCAAGTTGCAGACATTTTCAGAAAGTCTCTTACAGAAGTGAATTTTTCCAAAATTATATCTATGTTAAGAGTTCAGGAAGTTTTCATCAAGGGGGGATAGGATCTAGTTCCTCCTTCCTTCTCCTATTGTGTCACTATTGCAAATCGTTCAATCCTTTCCCAAGTTGTTCTTAAGGGGGGATATTAGGATATTTACACACTTAGGAGTTATTTAAGATCTACTTGGTCTAATGTGTCGTTAGGTAAAAGTTTGTTTCTTAGTGTGTTTCTTTATTACGCATTCGTATGCATTTGTAGTTAGGAAATATGATGGTCATGATATGTTCTCGACATAGAGTGATCTGATGGTTCATATTCTCCTCGATCTTAAAAACCATTGATCTATGGCTTAACACCCGATTGGTCCATGATCTTTATTGAAAGAGAATGGAGGGTCATTTTTCGATGATCGGTTGTGAGAAAATCTCTTGTAAAATCTCTTTGTAATATTTTTCTTTTGCATTAATAAACTGCTCCAAGTGGTCGCATTGGCTGGGGACATGGATGTTTCCCTCTAGGGGTTTTACCACATCAAAACATCTGTGTTTTGATCTTTGATTTAGTTGTGTGAGTGGTTACTGAAGGTGTCTATCCTCTGTTGGAATACTTGCGTTGTCAAACAAAAATGAGCCCCTTTGAAGTTTTCTATGGAAGGAAATATATGACTCCGATTAGTTGGGATAATCTGGTTAATTGAATAATGATTGGACTAGAAATGTTCCAAGAAATGGAACATGTAACATCCTGCTTTGGCGCACTGAGAAAACTTATTCTTTGAGGACACTTGCTCGCAAGTGATCAGGACTTTTATGATGTTAAAACATTTATCCTTGATTATGATGCGTTATGATAGATGACATGATGTTTTACTGCTTTGACGTAGACATGTGCTTTTGACTTAGTTTTATTGAGTGTACAGGGTTTTGGACCTTGAGGATGCAGAGGCATCAATGGAACCCCCTTGGAATCTGGATTGAGTCAAGGAGTGTGCTATTTGGGTTGATTTATTTACTATGATATTTCATTGATTTGATGATATGATGTTGACATGTTCTGACACGATTGTTCATGATTCCCAGAGAGGTTGAGGGAGAGGTGTGGACAACAGCCCTGCCACATCCTACTAGCACACCCGCCGTGGCTCGAACTATAGGTTAACGATTACCTAGTTCCAGAGGATCCACGATGCCGTGAGGGCAGACTGCGACAATCGCTCACGATGATTCTAAGGGGCACGCAATAAGGCGGGGGCCTTATTCCTTAGATCCCTTAGTCTCCCACAAGTTCACCTGGCGGAGTGTTGACTCCAGGGGTTATAGATGTCTACCAATCAGTCAAGTTGGCGAGTGGCACCCTTGGA
>SNQJ01S0016800.1:112478-129297 GCA_010110895.2 Picea sitchensis | reverse complement strand
CATCAACATAGTTTATACCTTGTGCACAAAGATGGGTATTGGAGACTATGAATGATATTTGGTTTTGAATTACCGCAGTAGCCTACATAGGTACATCCAAAAATATAAGGAGTTCCTCTACATCTCGTCACTAGGAGCTACTTGTTGATATGCTATCAAGATCGAGCAAAAGTTAAAGAAAAAAAAAAGCAAGATTGTAGTTGTGCAAACTCATCACAAAAAAAACATGGTAAAAGTGGCCCTAACTCCCAAATCAAAGGACAAATCAAGGATGGCTAGCCCCAAGAAAACCAACCCAAGCCACAAGAAAATAAGGGTAATGGGAAGTCGAAAAAGGACACTACAAATTGGTGCAAGTTCCACAAAATCCCTTGGCAAAACACTGATGGATGTTGCTCCAAATAGTCATTGTTCACTGAGACAAAATAATTAGAGTCGGATACTGATTCATACTCTGATTCTAAACTAGATAAGGGAAAACATATCATTGATGCAGAACTCAGTGTCACCATCGCTAGCACAAAGGTCTATCCAGAGGAACTAGAGGATCCTGAAGAAAGGGAGCGCCTCTTCCACTCACAAATGTGGGTGAAGGGGACCCCACTCTGTTTCATTGTTGACAACAACAACAAGAAGAATATAATATCAACATAATTCCAGAATAATCTAATCTCAATGGAGGTCATAAAGAAGTTCAACCTAACAACGACACCACACCCACAACCAGGGATGAGACATCCATGTCAGCCAACAATGTTGCCTGCACTATGACATCAAACCCTTCAAAGACGATGTATTGTGTGATGTTGCCCCCCTTGAAGTTTGTGATGTTCTTCTCAGACAACCATATATGTGAAAGCGTCATGTTGTTTATGAATCTAGACCTTGTACTGTCATTATTAGTTTGGGAGGTAAACTCTACAGGGTATCGGAGGCAGTCCCAACTACTATGGTCTCTTTGATCTCCGTGAAGAAGTGTAGAAAGGTGCTCTCTCAGACTAAGAAATTTGTCCTCTTTATGGTCCAGTTGGAAGGTGAAAAAAAGGTCACTAATATCGCCAAAACCTTTGCACAAGGTCTCTTTACATAGCAGAAGTAGGTGGGAAAGATAGTAGAGGAGCACACATACATATTTGCCTCACCTGTTGGGGTACCTTTGCACTGTCAGGTAAATAACTCAATTGATTTGACACCTGGTGCTCCTTTGCCTAACAACCCTATGTATAGGCGCTCTCTTATGAAGAATGAAGAAATCAAATCCTAGATCCAAGATCTCATTCTTAAGGGACAAATTAGGCAATGCTCCTCACCTTGCAGGAGCCCAATTTTTCTAGTATAGAAGAAGGATGTGATATGGTGACTTTGTATTGATTATAGATCATGAACAAGATCACGCTAAAAAACTGGTACACAATCCCCTGGATTGATGATCTTCTAGATCAACTCAAGGATGCCAAATTTTTCAATAAGATTGATCTGAAGTCAAGCTACCACTAGGTGTCGATAGAGAAATTTGATGTATGGAAGACAACATTCAAGTATAAAGAAGGTGTCTTTGAGTGGTTGGTCATGCCTTTCAGCTTGACTAATGCCTTAGACACATTCATGCAGATGATGGATTATATATTGTGGCCATTCACAAAATATTTTGTGATCATATATTTGGATGACATCCTCATATTTAGCAAAACCTAGGAGGAACATTTGAAACACATACATCAAGTCTTGGGCACCCTGCGAAAATGCAAGTTGTATGCCAATTTGGAGAAGTGTTCCTTCATCATGCAAAGAATTCAATATTTGGGATACATCATGGATGAGTAGGGTGTGCATGTGGATCCAACCAAGATCCAAGTCATCCGTGATTGGTCGGCCTCGAAGACATTGACCGAGTTTCGTAGTTTCTTGTGCCTCTCCAACCTCTACCCTAGGTTTTGTGCTAGGGTTATCTCATATCACTTGGGCCCTAAGCCAGGTGACCAAGGGTGGAGCCAAGACCAATTTTGTTTGGTTTGTGTCACAACAAAAATCATTCAAGGATTTGAATTTTTTCGTCTGCTCAACACCAATCCTTTTTTTGCTAGACCTAAAACAACCATTTGAGATTGTAACAGATGTTTTAGATTATGATATTGATGCAGTCCTCACTTAGCATGGGTGTCTGGTGGCCTATAAAAATGGAACACTGTATGATGTTGTTCGTAGATACCCCACCTATTAAAAAGAGATGCACTCCATTGTTTAGGCATGTTGACAATGGAGGCATTACATTTTGGTAAAGAAAACAATATTAATAATGATCACAGGCCTCTACAATTCATGAAGACACAAGGAAAGTTACACAATGACCACCATCAAAAGTGGTCCATGTACCTGCAATAATTCCACTTGAACATCAAGTACAAGAATGGAAACGCCAACCATGTTGTAGACTACCTCAATCGATCCCCGATTGTGGTGCTAACCACAATTCTTAATTCGTGTGGGAATGAGACCTCTGGGTGGTCACAATTGTACAACGATGACTTTGACTTTGTTGCTACCTATTAGACATTGAGTGTAGTCAAATTAGTTCTATAATTTCATCTCCAACATGGACTGTTATGCCATATGAGCCACCTCTATGTTCCTTCAAATAAGCATGCAAAGTTGATTTGGGAATCATATTATAGTCGGGCGGCATGACACTTTGGCATGGGAAGAAAAGTGGCAGTACTACACAGACATTTTTATTGGCGGAAACTTCAACAAGATGTCTGCAAGTATATATCATATCCTACATTAACTGCGCCATTTACAAAACTACCATAAAAAAATGGGGGCTATACACCCCTCTAGATACTCCTGATATGCCTTGGGAGTCCAAATCCATGGATTACATGTCCGGTCTACCTTTAGCCAAGGATGGTAATGATTATGTCTTCATGGTTGTTGATCGATTCTCTAAGATGGTAGTTTTGGAACCTCGAAATAAGAGTATTACAGTCGAGTCCACCGTTAATCTCTTCTTTGAATGTGTTTGAGTTCATCTTGGGCTCCCATAGATCATTATTTCATATCGAGATAGTAGTCTCCCGAGTACTTTTTGGTCCAGCCTATGGTTGATGATGGACACCAAGATGAACAAATTGAATACCTTCCACCCATAGATTGATGGAAAAACAAAGGTATTCAACAGGATGATTGTTCATATCTTGAGGATGTACAATTCCAAACATCCATGCACATGGGATGAGAGCCTTCCTTATATTTAACATAGCTACAACAAAGCCCTCCATAGCTCTATTGGCCACATCCCTTTTCAGGTGTGCTTGGGGTTCAAGCCATTGGACCCCATTGACATAGTTATGTCCATTACAACTATGCAAGAAGAGTCCTCAAATGCTTCGACTGAGGCCGATTGAGCAACCAAATTTGTTGAATGAATCCAACACATCCAAAAACAAGTTCCTAATATTTTGCAAAAATCCAATGCCAAGTACAAGCATCGCCATGATCAACATCGGGTACCACACAAGTTTCAAGTGGGATATAAGGTATGGTTACATTTTTAGAAAGAGTGCCTCATAGGACCCCATTGAAAGATTCACCCACTCTAATACATGCCTTACACCATCACTAAAGTTGTGGGTGAGAATGATTTTGAATTAAGTATTCCCCCATTCCTTGGCTTGCACCTTGTATTCCTTGGCTTACACCATCACTCTATCATGTTGTCAAAGCAGGGCAACTTCTTCACGACAAAAAGTGGCTCACCAAGAGTTAGATCCATCACAAGTTTCCCCATCTGATGGAGGAACTTTACGCAATGGGGACCATTGCTTCCTAGGAGGGGAGGAATGATCCAGGTGGATACAAGTGGCCACCCACTTGTTCCACTAATTCAAAATGGTTCCACATCTTGGCAGTTTTTTGTGTCCCAAGCTTCTGAGGTCGTTTTGAGGCCATAAATGACGTTTTCTTGGTGCGACAATGCCTAACATGTAGTTGTAGGTAGATGCTAGGCCATGTGGAGTGTGTACTTCTTGGCTAGACATTTTTGATGGGCTATCGAGCAACCCAAATATAGATCTTATGCAAAATTTATGCCCTTGGAAAGTTGACGTATCAACTAACCACATTGGGACCCACTAACCTTTTGGCATTTCATCTTCAAGGGTTAGGGTTTTTTATGTTTAGGGTTTTCTCATTGATGCTTTATGTTAAAAGTATTTTTCGGCCTGTTTGTAATTAGATTCTTGTGAATGAGCGTAGTCGATACATCTCTCTCTTCAGGGATAAGCTACCACCATTCTAGCTAGCTTGGGTGCTTTCCATTTTATAGTCTTTTTTATTCCAAACAGTCATTAATATAATCTGAGTTTAACTATAATATTGTGTTTCTTGCAATATCTTTGTGTGTTTCCTTGTTATATCTCTTCCTTCATGTCATTCTCAATATAATATAGATCAGCCAAATGAACACAATGATGTAATATTGTGGGTAATGCTTAAGATCTTTGAGAGATCGTATCTTCGTGTCCGAATCTCGAAATAGAGCATAATGTTAGCCAATGGAAAACCATTGAAGAGTAGTTTTGATCTAAAAATGAAGACTCTGCATTAGATTTGTGTTTAAGGAAAGTAGTTTAGTGAAATATCAGGAAAAATTTGTACGTCCCACCAACCTAATGAAGTTTAGGGGTTAGGTATGTTACACAAGCACCTTAGAGACTATGGGTAAGTAGGAGAGTATTAAAGGGGGGTTTTGGCCATAGACAACATCAAAGGGAGTAATTCAAATTGCACCATGATAAGTTATAGTCTACCACCA
The DNA here is from genome assembly GCA_010110895.2 of Picea sitchensis. Taxonomy (NCBI): domain Eukaryota; kingdom Viridiplantae; phylum Streptophyta; class Pinopsida; order Pinales; family Pinaceae; genus Picea; species Picea sitchensis. The sequence goes on along the minus strand of SNQJ01S0016800.1, from coordinate 124,484 downwards.
TCCTACTATATGTAACCATTGTACCCATTGGGGTTGCCGTTATGAAGTAAAGTAGCTCAAATATGCTTCCAATCACTTGTTGATAGCTTTAGTCTAATCATCAATCTGGGGGTGATAGGTAGCGCTAAGATCCAATTGATTTCCATGGAGCCAAATCAAATCTTTCCATAAATTGATAGTGAAAGTGGGGTCATGGTCCATCACAATAGACTATGACATACCGTGGATTTGAAGCATATTATCTTCCAATACTTGAGTGACCATGGAGGCTTTAAAGGTATGTTGTAGAGTGCAAAAATGAGCATATTTGGAAGGGTGATCAACAACAACCATGATGACATATTTATTTCCATATTTGGGTAACCCTATAATGAATTCCACATAAATGTCAGTCCATACAGCTGGAGAAATGGGTAAAGGTTGTATTTCAATTGGAAGTTTCACTGTTTCTCCCTTGTGGTGTTGGAAAAGGTCACATTCTACTGCAAAGGCGAAGGCGTCCTTCTTCATTCCTTCCCCCAAAAATGAACGCTTTATCCTTTCATATGTTTTATGAAATCGTAAATGATGTGTTGTTGGAGAGGCATGGATTTTAGATAACACCATTGATTTAAATGTTGACTGCTTGTTCAAATAAATATTCCCTTTATAAAAAAACTCTTCATTTTTCGAAGGGTATCCCTAATATGCATGGGGATCCTGAAGTTGTTGTATCAGGAAATCAATCTTGGGATTTTTTAACCATTCTTTGTAAACGTCATTCAACCAGTCTGCTACTACGAAGGAGAGTGAAAAGAGGGACCCATCCTCTTCATAGTTTCAAAAGAGAGCATTTTCTACCACATTCTCCTTTCCCTTCTTAGACATATCCCAACATTTTGGTGACCTATTTTTATTGTTCAGGGGATGAAATACTTTGCTCGAGAAAGTATTTCAGGCTCTGATGATCTGTTTAATCTAGAAATGTTTGCTAAGTAGGTATGGATGCTAGATATCCATAGCATGTGGTAGAGTCAAAATTACTTTTTCATAAGTTGATTTTCCCAAGTGCCTCTCACATAGTTGTTTTCTAGTAAAGGCTAATGGGCATCCCTTTTAAATGAGTACTACCTTGATGACTTTACCAGAGGTATCACATTCCAAGACACATGTATTAGTGAATTTTAGTAGAGCAAGTACTGGGGTTGTACACATTACATTCTTCAAATCCTAGAAGGCCTATTGTATGGCATCATTCCAATCAAAAGATTTTTTTTAAGCAATGTTGTGAGGGGAGCTGCAATCTAACTATAGTTCTTTATGAGATTTCGGTAAAAACTAGTGAGACCAAGAAAACCTCTTAAACTTTTAAGAGTTTTGGGATGGGGTGTAATTTCCCTAAATCAAACCCTTTGTAATTGTACATATATGTTGGTGAGCCGTTGGCACCTAGTTTTTGTTTTGTGCGCACCTAGGTAAGTGCACGGGATTGCACACCAAATGTAGGGTCTGAACATTTCACTGTGTTGTGCACACTTGAGTAAGTGTGCAAGAACTACCTAGAATTGTGCATCGAACTTAAATACATACATACATACATACATACATATATATGTATGTATGTATGTATGTATTGAGGTCAGAGACCTTGTGTGGTTATAAGATTGGTGAATCGGGATGCAAATAGGCTAGTGTGCCTATTCATGTAAATGAAATCATACTCAAGTTGTTAATAATATCACATCGTTGCGGGCAAAAATATCATAAGAAAAGAGTTGGGGGGATTACTCCACTGTAAAAAAGGAAAAAAGGGGGGGAATTAAGTCCCAGGGAACATTTTATTAATATTTCTGAAAAAGTGTATGTTATGGATATTTATTTATCCTAAGTTCCCAAGGGTAGGAAATGATTCACCAAGTGGCTTAAGCTACTTATGAAGGTGATAGGTGTCGATTTTAAGGCATGTAATATATATTGTTGGCCTTAGTGTATTTTGGGAAATTTCATTCATTTTCTTATATGCAGAAGGGGTCAAACTATCTGGAAAATACAACTATTACCTTATCTGCAAAGAGAAGAGCTTGTAAGGGGGTTTGTTTGTAATCAGAGTTTTTTTGTCGAAGAGACAAGTTGTCAGGCCTGTGAGCAGTCTCTCTAGGTGAGAGATTTGTTGTCGAAGAGGCAGGTTGTCAAGCTCGTGAGCATTCTCTCCAAGTGAAAGTTTTGATGGGAATTGTTCATTGGTGCTCTAGGAATTAGTTACAAGGCTCAGAGACTTCCTATTTGGCCTATTGTTGGAACCCTAGAAGGGAAGTGGGGCAGTCGAGGGACTATTGAGTAGAGAAGGGGAACACTTCCCTAGATGTAACAGGTGCGTGGGGAATGAGAGACTATAGACTAGTTGTAGCAGTGGCACCTTGGAATGAGCAATTATGTTGAGTATAATACCTTAGCTTGGCATTAGGAACCCTTTTTCCCTGGTGGAATTAAGCCCCGGATCAGGGGTGACCTGTTGCTGAAAGTATATGAGCAACAAAGTCTATGGCTGGGAGCAACGTCTGAGTTGTATGCACAATTAGTGACTTTTCATAAAAAGATAAGTGTCTTTATGTGCTTGTGTCATTTACTGTGTGATTAATTATCTATGTTTATTATGTGTTTAATTCTTGTATGGTGTTTCATATAAGTAATTGTTGTTATTTTGTTTAATATTGCTTGCACATGTAAGTGTGGTGTTGATATTCATTATTATAGTTGTGCATGCGTATGAAAAATGTTGGTAGACTTACATGTTAAGTTAACCTTATGATATTGGTCATGAGTCTCCGAGGCAAGCTTTGAATGGTCGTGTGCACAGGAAAGTAGCATGTGTGCACAAGAGCCCAGAATTCATTGTGTATCCATGGAATTAGACATCGTGCACAAGGAAAATCAGATTTGGCGTGGGACACCATAAGGGTTGCACGCGCAGAGGTGAACACACGTTCATGGTGAATTACGAGCACCATAGTGTTGTGTGCTCATTTTGTTTGTGCACGCAGTTGTTATGTATTACTTCCACTATGTTTAAATTGTGTAAAAAGGCGAAATTTAGTGTCGCACGACTTAGCTTGAGGTTGAGCATGTTACTTCAAGTGATATTGCGCATACTAGTGGATAGAGTAGAATATGCGCAATGGATTTTGGAGTAGCATTGTTCAGTAGTAAGTTGGGTAATTTAATAGTATGGTATCAAAAGCAGTTTAGTAATAGAGATGTTATAGAGCGACAGAAGTTGAGTTGTTGGTGATGTGGCCCAGTCTGGGTGGTTGGGGACGTTACAGATTTGTATCATAGCTACTGGTTCAACACTTGACTTGTATGGGCCAGAGACTAACAAGAAGCATCAGAGCTCTGGTTTCAACATTGAGCCTACATGGGCCAAGTTCTACTTAAGGAAAAATTTGGACTGGTAAGTGGTCAAATTAAAATTACAACATGGCCATGGTGTGCATAAAATAAGAATGCACAGATGTGCATGCTAAATGTTGGATATTACGAGGCGTGGCATTGAAACTGTGCAGTAAACAATGGTGCAAGGGTGTGCACACTAAAGGTTTGGGGATGCACAGAACAAATTTGTGGTGCATGCACAATACGGATACACAATGTACATGATAAATGTCGACATAACGCATTGGTGTGTGTTGAATACCATTGTGTGTATGGGCTTCAAAAGAAATGATTCTGACAAGATGGTGCAGAGTTTTCATGAAGTTGTCTCATGAATTCATCTTACACATCTTGTTGCCTGCACATTTTTTGGAATTATCAACGATTATAGCGTGATAGAATCATAGCAGGAAGTCAAAAGCATGGAAGATGTATAGAGAAATTACAGTATTGATGATGAATTCACGGATTTGTATGTTGGTTTGAGTGTTAAGGGTACAAAATCCAAGGAGGAGCGCATAAAATTGGTAGAAACCATAAAGGGACTGCAAAAAGATGTCCAAAGATATAAAGTTGATAATGAAAGGCTTATGAGATCCAAGGAGAAACAAGATGACTTCAACGTCAAATTGATGCAAAGCATGGACATAATAAAAAATAAAATAGATAAGGAGACAAAGACAAGTAGTTCAAGAAGTCACAAGTCTCATGATGAGAAATGAAGAGAAGCAGGAAGTGTTGGTGTTACGAGGAAAATCTCTCTATGGCACGGGGTAAACCACAACAGACAGAAATGACTGCAGAAATCAACTCTAATATCAAGTATGCTATATAAACAAATATGCTAACAAGATAAGATAAAGAGCTTACCTTGTCCAGACGTTCGATGAAGTCCACCATTGAGCACTTGACTCAAATCAATCCACCTGCAACTTGTCCTCAACAACCAAGATACACAAGCATATGGCGATAATATATAAAGTTAGCACATTCAATATCATAATCCATCAATATTCATAACAAATATGCCCATGGAATAACAATTCAAATATTTTCAAGACATTAATTTGATGAGAAAAGAGTATTTCTACCAAAATGTAATCAACATAAGTGTATGAATGACAAACTTCTGTGTCGGCATGGTTCGGAACCGAGAAACTAAGTCCCTTCCAGCTAGGCCTCCACCAAAGGCAATCTCATATAAGAGAGACAATGAAGTTGTCAATCAAGTAGGGAAGAGCTTGGGGGTTGAACCATGTGTTTAGACTTAAAAGGATAAAGGGATGCAGACTCAATATGAAGTGAATAATTTCTCTAGAGTAACTTTTCTCTCAAATTTGAATTCTTCTCCTCTTTTCCACAGCTTGGAAATGACCCATTTATAGCCTTCAAATGGAACTGAAGGGCCAAGTTAGAACGTTTCCAGTATATGGAAGGTCAAGGATCATGGATCTTGTGATGTGACATGGAAAACCGACACCATTTTTTAATTTTGGGCACAAAACCTAATGTACGCGGGTTGCAATGGTGTAACCTGCGTATACGCATGTTGTATAATAGTTAGGGCACGTATATGTGGAAAAATATTATTTTTATCTCTGGGAATTACAAAAAGGGACTTCAAGTCTGCATAGGGAAATGGAAAAGGCCTTCTGAGCAAATTTGCATAGGGTGAGGCAAATATTGCTATAACATATTCCCCCTAATGTGTGAGGTCAGAGGAGTATATTTGATGGCCAAAATACATTATAATACCAAGAATTAGAGTAATGGAGACTTGGTTGGATGAACTAGTTGCTCATGAGAATGTTACAATCTACATTAACTTTGCGCACATGGCTGCCAATTTGAATTACATTGCAGATCCATGTGAAAATATACCAAACAGTTGTTCATGGCCATGAATAGGAAATACAAAGGTGGATACATTCCAAAGGCTGTCATAGTCACAAACAAGGCCCAGTAAAACCAGTTTCAAAATCAATATGAAGATATCTGTATACAATGGAGTACAATATGATCTCCCATGATCATTGAAGTCACATAGGTACTAGTCCAATGAAAGATAAAAATAGCTCAGGAAAGATGCGACTATGAACTGATGTCTTCAAGTCTTCTACATGATCCACCAAAGGTGCAAGTCTACATCATGTGAATAAAGAAGTTGAGGTCGAACACAATGAGACTTCGTTTGATTACCGATCATTAAGGTATGTCATTAAAAAATGCGAGACAACCTACTGATAATGAAAGTAGGTATCAAGGCACCGAGTACATTCTTAAAAGTGTGAATAAAGTTGTCGAGGTCGAACACTTGAAGAATCCATTGATCAAGAGACATTGATGTATTCCCAACTGTCGATGGTAGGAGAACCTGCCACTAATGACTGCAAGCCTCTAGGTACTCATAGGACTCTAGGTCTCATTTCCAGAATAGATGGGCCGAATTCGATGGAAGAAGACTCGCTGAAAGGAGAACATTGAGGCATCTCTCATCATTCAGCATGAGGTACAAAGCAGGAGCTTGATGATTTGGAGGAAATCGGACGAAGAGCATGTTCATGAACCAATGACCCTGTGCATCTTTCGTGTGTGCCAGATGCAAGCGATACAAGAAAAAGACCCTATGAATAACAACCAATAAGGAAAACTGCTAACAAAGGTGAGGAAACCACCAATAAGGATAATGGCATCCATGACATTGGACGAATCCCAATATGTGAATAGATTTCTTATCGCCGAACACAAGGGAAACCCCTAGTCAATGACCAATGATGAAATGTCGATTTATGGGTTCAAGGTTACCTACCAATGATGAAAGTAGGACCACGGTGCACGATAGGACTATAAATTCAAGTAACTCTGAGACACACTAAGGGTATGGCCGACATGCAAAGTCAAGAGTTCTGAGGAATGGCCGACACAGGCTGATAGACATCCTTTGAACAAGAGCATGAGACATATGGAATACTCTGGAAGCATAGACTCAATGATGAAACTTTGTGATGCAGGAGGCACCAATAAAACCCTCCATAGGGACTGGAAGAGTAACCAGTCGAGGGAGTAAACTCTATGTAACAATATCATCTTCCTAAGGTCATGGTAAGCCCAAATTTTTGATGACAAGTGGACTCAAAGTTTGTGCTATGTTCAAAGGAGACACAATTGTTTCCAATATAAGATAATATTCTTTTCTCGCCCGTTTTTTTTTTTTTTTCATAGTCAAATGAATGCTATGATACAGAGGAGGAAATGAGTGTCGCTAGTAAGCAAGTAGTTCCAACAATGGAACATGCCTATGCTCAATGAAAGGAGGTGCATGCAGGATATGGACACTTGGGGGAATGTTTCCTCTTGGGTATAGGGTGTCAAGATGAAAAGGATATAAAAAAGGCTCTGCTTGGATGATGATGCAAATTGCTGAGGTTATAGGCTTATAATTTGAAAGAGAGAACCAAAAATAGGCTCAATACTACAAGTAAAAGAATGAGATACAATTACAACTTAATGCCAAAAAATGTCCTTTTTTCGTAAATTTAGTCTACTTGGTTTGAAAAAAGGGGTAAACTTACACCAAATAGACGTCCTTTCAAATCCAATTTACGAGTGTGAAAGAGACAAGTTCAATCGGAAATATTTTTTCTTTTTGAGAGAGTCAGAAATAAGCTTAAACCAGACTCGTTGGGATTTTTCTAAGCGGCATGTCGTGGGGGAGGCCAGGGCCTTCATGCATGACTTCTGTGAAAGGTAAGCAACTCACAGATAGTTGACACAAGCTTGGGAAAACCCAAATCTTTCCAAGTTGAGGAGGATAAAATACTTGTAGAGGTTACCTTATCTACAATATATCGAATACTGCCCCTTATCTGGAAGGGTGTAGAAGAAGGAAGTCAAGGCTCTATAAGATCATTCCAATCAAAGGAAACCACCCTAGGACTTGGAGGGAGTGTTCTTGGAGAGAGTATAATGCTCCCTTGTTTAGAAGGTACAAGACTTGAAATGTTAAGGACATGGTCGAAGGATGCATCACCCTCCAAAAGAAGAGTGGGATTGACCGAAGATTGCATTGACAATGTCACTTCATTAGGCTTGTCACTCTCCAAGAGAAGAGTGGGATCGGCCGAAGATTGCATTGGCATGACCACTTCTTCAACCGTTGGTTGAATAGGATGTGAGACAACAAGGTCAAGATATGCATCACCCCCAAAATTAGGAGTCGTGTCGGTCGAAGATTGCATTGAAACGACCATTAGTTGAATAGGATGCGAGACAACAAGGTCAAGAAATGCATCACCTCAAAAAAGAAGATTGGTGTCAGCCAAATATCACATTGACATGACCGTTGTATCGACCAAATAAGGTTGGGAAACCAAAGACGACTCATAACCTGAAGGGCCCCCAGGCAAGGACCACGCTTCTTGTACCACAATAGTAGTAGGGCACAAACGGGTAAGGTGATCTCCTTTGCAAAGCCTACAAAGGAGCTTGGGATTACATCTTACACGTCTAGGATTCTCTATCGTAGGAATTCCCCCATCATGACTTGCAGTGGCTGGTGACATGCTCCCAACATGACTTGCAGAGGCTAGTAGCAAATCTCCAACATGACTTGTAGAGGTTGGTGATAAATGCCCAACATGACTAGCAAAGGTTGTTGACGAACCTTCAACATGACTAGTAGAGGTTGATGATGAATCCCCAATATGAATAGTAGAGGTTGGTGATGAATCCCCAACATGACTAGTAGAGGTTGGTGATGTATGTGCAGTGTGACTAGTAGTGACTAGAGTTGTTCCCCCAACATGTCTTGCAGTGACTGGTTTTTGGTCTTCAACATGACTTGCAAAGGTTGTTAACCTATATCCAACATGACTAGTAGAGGTCGGTGATATAATGCCAGTATGACTTGCAGTGACTGGACTGGCGGTGGTGGGTTGTGGCATTTGAGACCAAGGTTCCAGGAAAGATTGGTTTTGAGAAATTACGGGCCAGGAAGGGTTCCAGTATACACCATGGCCATGCCCGACAGGATAGTATCCTCCTCCAAACTAGTTCATAAAGGGGTGTAAGAGAATCGACATCGAGGAAGTCACTTGCGAAGAGAAAGAAACATGACAAGGGTTACTCATGTGAGGATATATGTTGCCCCCAGATGAAGGAACTTCGTGAAGGGGGTTTCCCATACTATAAAATTGACTCCCCTTGCATGAAACATCGGAGGACAGATGGAGGTCCACCATGGAAAAAACATTCATAGGAAACGACATAGTGGAAGAGGGATAGATGGACATGATGTAATAAGTAGAATGACTGCCCATTTGAGCACTTGTTCCTGAAAAAGTGAAGCTAGGATTGGATCCCTAGGAAGCAAGATTCCAACCTCCTACCATAAGAGTTGGTTGAGGGATATGACTCCCACCAAACGAAAAGGGAGAATAAGGAGGCATCATGCCCCCAGACCCAAAACTAGGATTCACATAAGACGATGAGACAGAGGATGGCAAGTGTGAATACATTTATGGCATACCATGAGAAAAATGATTAGAGGCCCAAGGTATTGGCTGAGCATCATGATTCGACACACCACTCTGAAATACAAAAGGATTCATCCCCATGGAATGAGAAAAGACCATGGGTTGGGTAGCGCTAACTAAGGGAGTCACGTGGGCTCCACTAACCATAGCAATGAAAACTCACGACACAATACAAAATCCTAAGGCCAACTAATAATCAGAGAGCACACCAAAATAAACAAAAGGATAATATGCACACAAATAGGATAAAGTGGCTGAAAGGGGCCTCCCTCCCTAAAGTAGGTATGCCTTTCCCAGGAGGGGCYYGAGATTCCCTGAAAAAGATCGAAGGTATCAAAATCAGTTATAAGGGACCTAGTGAGATTAACAACCATTCGATCAGATCCCCTCAGAGAGGTAATCCTCCATAAAGGTTGTKTGTTATCTAACCCTTATCGGACCCGTGGTACCTAAAGAATAACCCCTGCAAGTAACCTATATGGTACCTATGTTAAGAAACTAAGCAACCACGATATAACCGATGCGCAGGCGAACAGTTGTAAGTCAGGTCCACTGTATGGGCAGGGTAAAAAATCCCGAAACCTCGAAAGCACTGCCTCTCATAGGGTAAAGGTACTGGCAAGATCCCCATATACGAATAGATCCCCATAAAATTATCTAACGCTAAGAAGGTATTGGGGGGATATCCCCTCAACAAAATTCACGCAACCTCGTGCTTAACTCCGGTGTAAGAGAAGCCTCCCGACGTCACCAATTATACAATGGATTTCACCACTCCCTTAGTCAGACACATATGTTGATTTAATAGCCTTGGAGAAGTTTACTCACAAAATCCTATTCCAAGGCTCTAAATCCTAAGCTAGTTTGTGCACCCTAAAAAAAATAAATCGTTTCTAATCAATTTTAAATTTATCAACGTTGATTTTAGTGGCCTTGCTTACTCAAAAAGGCACGGTAGTGAAACTGATGATGTTATGACTCAACAATTAAAAAAAATGAATATGAATCAAATGCAAAGTCCTAACTTCAATTCCCAATAAATGATAAGCTTTTCAAAATGCAATTTTCAATTTAATTCTGCAATTCAAAATAAGATGCAATATTTCCATGCATGTACTAAGATCAATGATAAGAACCCAAAAGATCAAATGCCAACAATGCAAAATGTTTATTATTTTTATATTTTCAATATAAAAGAATGAAAATGCAAGGACCGAACAACAACTTGATATAAAGATTCTATTGTATGTAAACAAAGACAAACTAAGTAGGATATCAAGAAGCAAACACCCATCCCAATATGCAAGGACAATCAATGAAAAGGATGATGAGAAAGGAACCGCCCAAAAATTCAACCAAATAAAGGTTTCCTATCACTCTGCAGGCACTTAACAGTCATAAAAGAGACCTAAGAAGACTCAACAACCATCAAAACTTACCCAACAAACATCAAACACAGCAACCAAGCACACAAGAATGATGTACATGATTGTTCAGGAGAAAACCACATATATACGTCTCTTGTAGAAGGACATCACCCGTATGTACGCGACTGTTAGGAAAAAACCCGTGTATATGTATTGAAACACTGCCAGGTTAAGGATAAGGCTAAGAAAATCAGACTCAAAATGAATAGAGGTTTTCAAGCAATCAGACGACAAAAAACTTAATATAAACGAGAGCAATCAAAGGAGAAAAACACTCCAAACCCTGAAAAGAAGATTATATCCCCAGTATGGTCGCCAATTTTGTTAGGAGGAAAATCTCTCTATGGCATGGCATAAACCACAACAGATGGAAATGAATGCATAAATCAAATCTAATCTCAAGTATTCTATATAAACAAATATGCTAACAAGACAAGATAAAGAGCCTGCCTCATCCACACGTTCGATGAAGTCCATCGTTGAGCACTTGAATCAAAGCAATACACCTGCAACTTGTCCTCAACAACCAAGTTACACAAGCATATGGTGATAATATATAAAGTTAGCACATTCAATAGCATAATCCATAAATATTCATAGCAAATATGCCCATGGAATAACAATTCAAATATTTGCAAGACATTAATTGGACGAGAAAAAAATATTTCTATTAAAATTTAATCAACAGAAGTGTATGAATGACAAACTTCCGTGTCGGCACGGTTCGAAACCAAGAAACTAAGTCCCTTCCAGCTAGGTCTCCACCACTTCAATCCTCCACCAAAGGCAAGCTCATATAAGAGAGACAATGAGGTTCTCAATCAAGTAGGGAAGAGCTTGGGGGTTGAACCATGTGTTCAGACTTAAAAGGATAAAGGGATGCAGACTCAATATGAAGTGAATAATTTCTCCAAAGTAATTTTTCTCTCAAATTTGAATTCTTTTCCTCTTTTCCAGAGCTTGGATATGGCCCATTTATAGCCTTCAAATGGAACTGAAGGGCTGATTCATAACATTTCCAGTATATAGAAGGTCAAGGATCATGGATCTCGTGACGTGACATGGAAACCTGACATCGTTTTTAAATATTGGGCACAAAACTTGATGTACGTGGGTTGTAATGGTGCAACATGCATATATGCATGTTGTATAATAGTTAGGGCACGTATATGTGGAAAAATATTATTTTTAGCTATGGGAATTGAAAAAAGGGACTTCAAGTCTGTATAGGGAAATGGAAAGGGACTTCTGAGCAAATTTGCATAGGGTGAGGAAAATATTGCTATAATAATTGGTAGGCATCAACATCACTCGCCAAAGCATTCATTTGGGAAAGCGCATATTATCTCAACTACATCTCCTATAAGAAAGCATAGGAGAAGAACTAAGGTGGATGAGCTATAGGGAGAAATGAATAAGATCAAACCTCTTACCTTTAACAAGGAGCACAATAAGGATGAATCTGTGGAGACCTAGTTGCTAGGTATGAGGAAGTAATTCTAGCTGCATAATTATTCTGAGTAGGCAGAAAGGATAATTTCTATCTATTAGTTAAAAGGAAAAGCATCAATGTGGTGGGATCAGTTTTTGCAAGTGAAACACATTGATGAGAAGAAAGTTACTTGGAGGGAGTT
>SNQJ01S0016800.1:91919-102658 GCA_010110895.2 Picea sitchensis | reverse complement strand
TCCACTGAAAAAGGGAAAAAAGGGGGGGCTTAAGTCCTAAGGAATATTTTATTAATATTTCTGGAAAAGTGTATGTTATGGATATTTATTTATCCTAAGTTCCCAAGGGCAGGGAATGAGTCACCAGGTGGGTTAAGATACTTCTGAAGGTGACAGGTGTCGATTTTAAGGCATGAAATATATATTTCTAGCCTTAGTGTATTTTGGGAAATTTCATTCATTTTCTTCTGTGTAGAAGGGGTCGGACTATCTGGAAAATCCAACTATGACCTTATTTTTAAAGGGAAGAGCTTGTAAGGGGTTTTGTTTGTAATTAGAGTTTTTCTAACGAAGAGCTGAGTTGTCAGGCCCATGAGAAGTCTCTCTAGGTGAGATATTTGTCGTCGAAGAGGTGGGTTGTCAAGCCCGTGAGCATTCTCTCCAGGTGAGATTTTTGCTGGGAATTGTCCCTTGGTGCGTTGGGCATTAGTTGTAGGGCTCAGATACTTCCTATCCGTCCTTTTGTTAGAAACCTTGAAGGGAAGTGGGGCATCCGAGGGAATGTTGAGCAGAGAAGGGGCACACTTCCTTGGGTGTAATGGGTGTGTGGGGAATGATAGACTATAGACTAGTTTCAGTAGTGGCACCTTGAACTGAGCAATTATGTTGAGTATCAGACCTTAGCTTAGAATTAGGAACTCTTTTGTCCTAGTGGAATTAATCCCCATCTCAGGGGTGACCTATTGTTGAAATTATATGAGCAACAAAGTCTATGGCTTGGAGGAACGTCTGACTTCTATGTGCAGTTGGTGAATTTTCATAAAAGATAAGTTTCTTTATGTGCTTTTATCATTTACTGTGTGCTTAATTATATATGGTTATTATACGTTTAATTCTTGTATATTGTTTCATATAAGTAATTGTTGTTATTACGTTTAATGCTACTTCCACACGAAATTGTGGTGTTGATATTCATTATTATAGTTGTGCATGAGTATGAAAAATGTCAATAGTCTTGTCTGTTAAGTTAACCTTATGATATTGATCATGAGTCTTTGAGGCAAGGTTTGAATGTTTTTGTGCGTAAAAAAGTAGGTTGCGTGCACAAGAGGTTGGAATTCATTGTGTATGCATGGAATTAGACCCCGTGCATAAGGAAAATCAAAATTGGCGTGGGACACCATAAGTGTTGTGCATGCAGAGGTGAACACATGTTCAGAGTGAATTACGAGCACTGTAGTGTTGTGTGATCAGTTTGTTTGCGTGTGCATTTTTTATGTATTACTTATGTTGTGTAAAAAGGATAAGTTTAGTGTGGCGCGACTCAGCTTGAGGTTGAGTGCGTTACTTCAAGTGATACTGCGCAAACTAGTGGATAGAGTAGAATTGTGCAGTGGATTTTGGAGTAGGATTGTTCAATAGTAAGTTGGGTAATGTTACATTATGGTACTAGAAGAAGTTTGGTAATGGAGATGTTATAGAGTGATAGAAGTTGAGCTATTGGTGATGTGGCATAACCTGGGTGGTTGGGGACGTTACATGGGGCCAATCCTTCATTGCTTCAATTTTCTTTAGATCCACATGTACACTCACATGAGTAACAATATGGCCCAAATAATCCACTTCAGAGAGCCCAAAGGCACATTTGGACCTCTTGAGAAAGAGTTGATGATTAACAACTAGCATTTGTAAGACTTTATCCACATGGGTGACATTGGCATGACAAATTTTACTATAGATCAAGATGTCATAAAAAATACAAGGAAAAATGATGTAGAAATGGTTGTGTTAGGCCTTGGGGAGTTTTTAAGATGCGTTTGCATTTGGACAAGACTAATTGCATGTTGGGATGGATGAAATTGAGCCACAATTTTTGGAAGCCCTTTTTTAAGAAGATTTTCCATATGGTGGGGGTTGATCATCTCTAGAGAACAAGCCATGATTCCTTTGAATGTGTAGTGATGTCCCTCATGTTAGAAACTCATGTATAAATAAAATAAATTCATGGTGATGGGACCTAATGTCCTTATCCATTTAACACCCTAGACAATGTAACAACTACCCATTTCAATAACAAAATCTTGGGTTTTCAAGGAATAATCACCCATTTGAAGTCACATATTTTCACAACGACCACCGCATTTCATGGAACTTCCAGTAGCAATCATGACCTAGAATTTTTCCATAGCATGGATGCAGTAGTTTATTTCTTTGGCTACATATCAACGACTGAAGTTATGGGTGCTATCATTGTCAATTAAGATGATGAATTTGTGATGTTTGACATAGAAAATCAATTCGAGAGTTTAGAGAATAGAAATACATGTCAAGGCATGGAGGGAGATCTGTGGTTCCACATCTTGTGGCATAGATGGGGGAATTTCTTCAACGAGTGGAGGAAGAGTCTCCAAAGGTATATATTCAGCTTCATCATCTCAAATTTCATATAAAATGGCCATAAAGAGTTTTTTCTCCTTACATTTATGCCTAGGAAAACATTTCTCATCGTAGTTGTAGCATAGACCTTTAAGTTGGTGCTCTGCAATTTCGATGCAAGTTAACTTGTGGATCTTGAGGGGTGGAGAGGACGAAGATGGATTAGTAGGGGGAGAGATAGTGGGATAAGTACATGGAATAAAAGGTGTCTTTTTAATTTTAGCATTTACCATCATTTGGGCTTCCCATACTCCTTTAGAGGCTTTTAACCAAGTAGTAGGATGAGCCATTAAGACTTGTGCATGTATCTCTTATTTCAGACCATTGCTAAATCATTCTCAAAAAAAGGTATTATCTATGCCTTCATTGTGAATGGTGAGTTTCTCAAAAGTGGAGATTAACTCTTTGACTATACTAGATTTTTAAAGCTTGGGCAATGATACCAAACAATGAGTGTTTGCTTCAAAGAGTTCATAGAGGTCTAAGACAAACTGTGTCCAAGAAATATAACCTCGATGGGAGTTCTTATGCCATTGCCACCATTGTCAATGTTTAGGATTTATATATATGACACCCACAGAAAGTTTCATTTAGTCATTTGCGATGCCATGTAGGGAAAAATAATATTCCATCTAAGTGACCCAACCTGTGGGGTCAAATCCATCAAATTTTTTGAGATCCACTTTAGGGAGTCTATGCCACATTTGAGTCATAGGGCCACGAACAAGTGGGGTAGAGGGAAGCCCCATGATATTTTATGATTCAACTCCTTGCTTTTGGGATGGCTGGTCCTACCATGGGTAACTCACGAATTGAGTTTGCAATGCTATGAATTTGGACAACTAGTTTGGGAGTGACTCTAGTTTGGTGAGCTTCACAATGATGGAATCAAGATTTTGATGGGTAGATGAGTGGTTGTGGCCCATTTTTTGTTTCAACCCATCACATTGATTTTCTAAGGAGGAGACTCCCATGGCTACTAAGCTCTATGCCTTAGGTATCCATAGAGATGTGGGTCCACGAGAAAAAGGTTACTAGAGAGTGGTTCTAAGGCAATCAACATTGCAATTTGGGTATGTTGATGTAGTTGTTTTATAGTGGGGTGAATCTGTCCACCAAAACACTTACTGGAGAGTGGTACCACGAGAATTAGCTTAATACAAGGTTTTATTGAGATATGTCTCAAATAAGGGTGCAGGTAGGACCCATTTTTTTTGGTACTCCCATGAAGTTATACTCTCACTTGAATATTACTGCACTAACAAAATTCTCAATAATGTAGTTTATGTAGGAATTTCATGGCCCAATAGTAGGGACCATGGTTTCCAATGATAGAATTCACAATTTCTCAATACTTTCATTTATGTAGAAGTTTTTTGGATTGACAACAAGGAGTGGGGTTTCGAGGGTCCTAAGGGTAAGAGAGTGCTAGGTTCTATAGTTCTTTGATATACATGTAAGGTCCAATAGTAGTACCTGAACCAATTTCTCAAGGCACTAACTCAACAGGCTCGATTGTACCTTTAGTCATCCTACTCGATTACCTAGATACTAGAGAGTAATATTCCTGAGTGCTATTATCAATGCACGATAGCAACAAGATGGTCAAACAACTTATTTAAAGTTGGTTGTAGGTGGCATAGGGGAATTTCAATATACCCTAGGGTACGTGGAAGTGAAATTCCATATACATGTGTTGGTTGAAGTGGTACTACTCGAAGGGATAACAACAAGGGTTATATGGGTGTCTAACCAGGTGAAACCGCTTGTATTTTCTTCATGTACTCTTCCCCTACTATAGATTTATTTATTGAATGACAGATCACTATGTTGTTTATAGATGCAAGAATTTGTCTCCAGCCTAAAAACATGCTTTAAAATATTGGCTCAGGAAAGTGCTCTAGTATCACTTATGACATTCTTTATTAGTAAATTGGAAGATGCAAAGTAAAAATTATAGAATTTACCGAGATTAATTGCATAAATGACATATTACAATAACAATAGGAAATAAAAGAACCATAACACTAGAAAATGTTATACCTTTATTGATGAGAGCAATGTTCACTTGCCTTTTCGAGGGGGAAACCTCTAATGAGAAGAGATCTGATCACAATACACTTCATAAGACATATCATTACATTGCTTCTACTTCTTTATATAGATCTACTTACCTCATATAAAAATTATAGAGAAGGAACTTTCTAGTAGGTAGAAACTTCTAGTAAGCCTTATTACAATTATTTGTTTCACACTACATCTGCTTTGTTTACTATAGATGGCCTCCATACATAGCAACCTATCTATCTACTTATTGGGTTAGGGTAGGACCGAACAAAATGCTCTCATAAAGTTCATATATTTTAATAAACAATAGTAGATACATGTATGAGCATTTCCTTGTTTGAATTATAGCTTACTAAACTTGTGGTCATGAATTGATAGAGTTGATTTCTCTTGCAAAACTCCAGCAAAAATTGCTCCTGCATAGAAATCCTTCATCAAATCAAGAATAACTCAATCATGTAAAATTATAAGTAAGTTAATCATCAAAACCAAACATTTCAAGAAGGAAAATCAGGTCTATCCACCAAATAACAAACTAAACTAGAAAGGTAACAAAAGCAGAATGTGTGAATAAAGAATGAAATCAAAATTTATTCTTCGAATGAAATTCGAAAGAAAATTGCATATGCTAAGAAATATAATTAAAAGTGAAGCTAAGCTATGAAAAAAAACAAAAACCTATCCCATATCCTATACTAATCATCGACAAACCTATGTCAAATGAAATCAAAATGCCAATGTGACCATCCACGTAGATGCTTTATGCCCTGAATTGTATTTTCATGTTTGGTGGGTGAAAAATGGTGTTGTAGACTGATATGGATCAAATCATAATCCATCAATGGTCCACCATCATTGAACAATTCATGAATATATTTCTTATCTGTAACCCTAAAATATTGTCAAAGAAAAATTGCATCCATAGGGATATGTCATCAAACATTTGGTCTTTATTTCCCCTTTCATATTGGTTTATTGATGTGAATTTATGGCATTCATTAGAGTTGAAATCAAACTCAGTTCTACTAATGATAATAAATTGTTCATCTACAAGAATGACACATTTAGCCTTCTCATCTTCAATCAATCTAGACGTTTTAGATAATACTCGGTGTGCCCCTCATACTCCCTCATTACCATGAAGTACTTCTCGATCACGCTATTCATGCTTATGAGTTGAAAAGGTATCCTCGTGATTTTTTATTTGAAAAAGGGGAAGATTTCTTGACATGCATGAGATGATCTAGAAAATATGAAGCATTGAGGTTTTTATTCGTTCGAATCACCACTACCTCTCTTTCATTTTTTGAACAAATTGGAACTTGGACTTATTTAGTTTCAATTTTTTTTATTGCACTACCTTCTCCTCTTGAATTTGATCTAATAAAAATGTGACAATGTGCCATGAGAATTGTCTTTGTTGATTGAACCAACCCCAAAACAACATATGAAAATCAAATTCTCAAAAAAAAAATCATTGCACACAAGTACCAAGGGGGCCTGTTATCCCCTAGCCTCGGGATAACTAAGGAGATTATGTCTCAAGGCCCACAGGTCCTAGACATGGAGTACCAAGAGCTATATTGACTTGAACCTGGCCTTGGAGGGCCCATCTTTCTTCTTCAGTGCCTCCACCTTGTCAGCAGCAACAACATCCATCCCATCGGCCTGGTCCTTCAACAACAGTGGGTCTTGCTCCATGAGGTAATGAGTCCGGGTATCATGGTACGTGTCACTCTAATTCTCAAAACATTTGAATATGTGCATTTAATTATTTTTACTTCTAACATGTGCTTGGACCTTATGCCTTTCCACTTGTCCACATATGGTTAGAATGACAGGATGCCCTAGTAAGTTGTTTCCCATAGGTTTTGAGCTACCACTGGATGGGTTCATGAAAGGTCATCATCTGTTCCCACCATACTTACCACTTTTCATCTTTTCCCTCATCCATCCCATACATTGGTTCCGACATTGGGTTTTCCAAGCTAGCAAAGGGTTGTACCTTACCTTGTGGGAAGAAGGGGATAAAGGCCCAGAGGGTAAAAGGAGATGGCAATAGATAAAATCCAAAGAACAAAACATTCATATGATTTTCCCAGGGATCCTCGAGAAAGAAATAAAAGGCTTCTCGGCAAGAAACAAAAGGACCCATAAAATAATAAAATCAAGCCCTAGTTGGAGGATAGGGGGTCTCATCACGAGCCAGTTTATTAGGTCCATGGGCATGTAGCAGTATGACACTACCATTCATATGATAACCATTCCAGGATAGTGGATCTTGGTGACATAGACAAGAGAAAGGGGGTCTCATCACGAGCCAACCTTCTCATCTCCGTGAAATGCTTGTGGGTAACATTGTCACCAGTGGTCACCACGCCAGGGAAGTGTCCCCTAACTAGTCTCTTGAAAGAAAAAACAATAAGATAAAAAAGATAAAAGGCATTGAATGTGCTTGGAAACATTTGCATCCATGACAAGGTGCAACTCACCCTCTTCAAAAGCACCCACAGGTAAGCCATGCATTCCCCTGTCATCACTGCACCCATTGCTCAGACATCCCTTACCACCTCATCCACTTACATGTCCTGGATTTGTTTTCATATGCAAACGTCCCATGTCCAATGAGAATTATCCCAATAGGACATCCTAACATCCCCTCCAAAACTAGCTTGTAGAATAACATAACGTCTTTGAGCACTTGTTTGGGAAAAGGGGGTTTTATACACATGTTTAAATGACTTGATTATTAGATGTGATTGACATTGCTATGATCCCTAGGAATTATGAGCCCATGGATGACATACTTGTTGATGTTGCAGGGCCACACCCGACGAACATGTACACATGGGGAGATGATTAGTTCAGACCTCTATAGGGATAAAATTACACCAGATGGATGTTGAGACCCCAGCCAGTGGCAGAGACAGATCAGAGGTTTGCACCAGAGAGAGAGGAGGATGTTCCACCAGAGACAGCCTGGCAGGCCTGAACCCAGGGGGGTCTTTCCCTCCCACTATGATGTAGGCCTTAGAAGGCCCATGACATCACCCAATGTTTTGGACACTTTGGAGGCAGTTGTGTGCCGAATGGCACATGTGGTTTGATCTAGAGGCCTTAGGAGGCCTAACATTTTGCTCCTGGAGGCCAACGTTGCACTAAAAAGGACTAATGTTACCCTAAAAGGGCATGATATCATCTTTTATTCTTGATTTAGGGATTTATTTTTTCATTTAATGTAAAAACTGGATATTACATGTAAATTGGCCATGTCGACCTTTTTGACCTAATTCTGGTCATTGTAACTGTATAAATAAATGATTTTCCCTTGTATTGTTTAATCATATTTCACTTGCACAAGTGTGAGGTCTGAAATTTGTGCCCTATTTTGGGTTACATGACTGAAATTTAGTGCGCACTTGTTGAAGGAGGCTTATTTTGGACTATTTTGGAAATTTTCTTGGTGGAAGTGTTCAACTAGAGTATTTGCTAGATTATTCTTGGTGAATGTAAGTAAGATTTCTGCAATTATTCTTCATTGAATGGTTATAGTTATGTACATATTTCATTTATACTAAGACTATGAAATTTCTAGCTTAAAACCCTAGGAGGCCAAGCACATGTTATTGTCCTTTCCTTAATAGCTTTCACCTACTAAATTTTTCTAGAAAGTCGATTTTCTTAAATATTTTGCTAAGGGCCTTTCCATTACAACACCCTAGCTATTTTTTTCATCTAAGTCATCATTTACTTCATATTTGAGCTAAAGAATGAGGAAAAATACTAGGGCCTAGGGTTACCTACTTCCTAGTAGTTATTTCCCCCCTAGGGTTTGATAATTGAAGCCTTGGGTTACCAACACTTCAACTATTGACCTCTCTTGTCTTTAGTTCTCTTACTATCATTTTTCTTCAAGATTTTCTGCTACCTAAAAGACTCCATTTTCCCTAAAGGCACTAATCTAAGATTTTCTATTGAGTGATTGACAAAAACCAATATCAAAACCTATACCTTAAGCTCTCTACTAACTACTCCTAACCTTAGAATAGCCTAATCTAATAACTTAGTTGTTGTTTTTACTAAAGTAAGCTACAACCATATATTGCAGCACTAAAAGCATCTAAAAGAAATTGAAAAAGTTGATTAATACACTGCCTTACTTTCTCCTGACAAATGCTAGTATTTTGATGTTAATGAGCAATTATTCTTGGTCATTTTGAAGCCATTTTGAAGCCATTTAAGGCACTTATTGTGAATCTATTGTCTTATAAATATTTCTGCTACAAATTTATGTTTGCTTCACCATATATCAACCATTTCTTTTATCGATAAAGTTCGTGGTTTTATGAAGTACTAACAACAAGTTGTACTTGCGAAAGATACATTTTCTTGTTGCTTTGTTATGGGCAGGTACATCTTGATACTTCACTACTTCTTTGGTTAAAACCATAAGACTTTCTGATCAATGTAACTTGTGAGAAGCGRCATTTCCATAGACATCTTGACCTTTTCCTTCTCAAACCCCCAGGTCATCAGGGACGTCTCCCTTGGGCCATCAACCCTAAATAGAAAGAGGCATCCTATTGAGGTGACGATGATAGGATAACCTATGTTAGCCAATTTGTCTTTCCTAAACCTTTTCCTTTGGATTAAGTACCAATTGTGCGATAACAGGGCCAAAGCTCGAGGCAGGGGGAATCCCCACCCCACACATGGAAAAAGGAAACCACTCTTCAACAAACTCACCACTTTACACATCAAAATATTAAAAAAACATTCCTCATAGCCAAGCATAATAAACATGCAATACATGGTATTAAACCCACACACATCAACAATTATGATCATAGTACTCCTTGTAACTATCTTCACAAATGATGAGAGGGGACACTAAATTGATTGACATTGACGATTTTTGTTATTGTTGTAGATTTTAATCTTGTACAATATTTAATGGAAATATATTTTTAGTAAAAGAACAAAAAAGATACAATGGAAAATACAAACATTACACAAAGATTTTTCCCCTGGAAACCCAAACCGGGAAAACCAACATATTCTATATTCATTCATAGTGATACATTGTTTACAATACAATATACATATAGGATCCAACAACATCCAAAACCCTAACTCAATGACATGGATTAGTCAACAACCCTAAGTCCTTAACCGGAAATAGAAAATCATCAGCAAAAACCATGTGCCGAAAAATTGGCCAACAATGGACACGAAAATTGGGGCAACACGAAAAACGAGGCAAAGCGTGACACTACTACTCGTGCAAATAATATAACACATACCCAACATTCTCCCACTTGTTGTTTTCTTTACATATATGGGGTTACAGGGTTACATACTCAACAATCCAGGGCAACAATTCCCATGGATCCTCTACACCAAGAGAACTTCTCAGTGCTCACAGATTTTGTTAATGAATCTGCAACATTATTCAAAGTGTCCACCTTCATTAACAATACTTTCTTTTCTTCAACCATGTCTTTCACAAAGTGATATTGAATATCAATATGTTTTTTCTTTGAATGATAAGTCGGGTTCTTCACCAGAAAAATTGCACTCTGATTGTCACAATCTATCCTTACAGCTTGTTGTACCAACCCAATACCTGAACACAATATTTGTAACCATAATTCTTCCTTACTTGCATGAGTGGTTGCCATGTATTCAACTTCTGTAGTTGAAAGTGCCACTACATCCTGTCTTTTTCTCATCCAACTTATTGCTCCTCCAAACAGGTTAAACACATACCCACTTGTAGATCTCCTACGATCCAGATCTCTAGCCCAGTCTGCATCCACAAAGCCATGTATATCCACCACTTTGTCCAATATCGATCTTCCTTGGTAGCACAATCCATAGCTAGCAGTGCCACACAAATACCTGAAAATCCTTTTTATTGTTGTCCAATTCTCCTTCCCTGGTTTTGACATATACCTGCTCAAAAATCCCACTCCATGTGCAATGTCCGATCTAGTACAGACTATTGCATACATCAAATTGCCAATTGCACTCGCATATGGAACACGAGACATGTCCTCCTCCTCTTCCTATGTCTTGGGACACTGATCCACAGATAAATTTACACCAACATGAATAAGAACCTTAACCGATTTACATTCCTACATATTAAACCTTTGCAATATTGTCTCGACATATTTTCTCTGATTTAACTAGAGTTTCCTCCTTTTTCGATCTCTTTTAATTTCCATGCCCAAAATGAAATTTGAAGCACCGAG
>SNQJ01S0016800.1:79622-91136 GCA_010110895.2 Picea sitchensis | reverse complement strand
AAAAATTTGAACGGAAATCAGATGGAGTATACCTTTCCGGTGGCCTTATTTCTTGAATCGATCTCCTCAATATTGGAGTATGAGGATCTTCTTCTTCTGATTCATGTTCTTCTGTAGAGTCTGATTCATCATCATTTAAATCAAATTCTATTTTCTTTGGTTCTTCCTTACTTGGTAGGACTTCTTGTTTAATAACATCCTTCATTTCTCTAAATACCACATCTCGGCTATACACTATCTTCTTATTTTTTGGGTTCCAAAGATTATAACCTTTGAGACCATCTTTATATCCAATAAAGATACACTTTTCATCCTTCTTATCTAGCTTACTCTTGTTTTCCTTTGGAACATGAACAAATCCATCACAGCCAAATACCTTGATATGTGTGAGAGAAGGTTTCTTACCAGTCCATACCTCTTGTGGAGTCTTGTCATCCAACGTTGATGAGGGTGATATGTTGACCAGGTAACATGCAGTACCCACTGCCTCTACCCAGAATTCTTACCCCAACCCGACACCACTAAGCATGCACCTTGATTTTTCCATCAGTGTCCTGTTTATCATTTCCGCAACTCCATTCTGCTAAGCTGTATATGGATTAGTCTTCTGCCTTGCTATACCACACTTCTTACATAATTCTTCAAATTCATTCCCGCAGAACTCTCTGCCATTATCTGTCCTCGACACCTTAATTCTTCTCTCTATTTGATTCTCAACAAGAGCCTTGAACTCTTTAAACCTGTCAAAGACTTTAAATTTCTTCCTGAGGAAATATATCCAAGTATTCCTTGAGAAGTCATCTATAAATGAGACATAGTACATAGATTTTCCCAATGATGGGCCCGACATAGGTCCAAAAACATCACTATGAACTAGCTGTAAAATTCCTTTCTGTATTCATTGCACCAGAGGGGAATCTTACCCGATTATGCTTCCCATATACACAATGTTCACAGAAATCAAAATCCAGAGAGTAGTTAGACATACCTTCAACCATACCTTTATCGTGTAGTAGTTGAAGACCCTTCTCTCCGATATGCCCCAATCTTTGATGCCACAACATAACATTTTCTCCAAATACTGTAGGAGTTCTTTCTTCTTCAAATCCAATATCAGGAACAATGGAACTATTACACCCATCACTAATAGTGCTTCCTTGCATCTTATACATAGTTCCAAACCGAACTCCCTTCAACAACACCATTGCTCCTCAAACCATCCTGCATGTTTCCTTTTCAAATATTGTTTTAACCCCTGCATCGTCCATTTTTCTTACAGAAATCAAATTTCTGGACAAACCTGGGATGTGAAGAACACTAGGCAGTGTTCTAATCCTTCCATTTATGAGCCTCAACTTGACTTTTCCTCGTCCTGTGATTCTAGTTGTCGAATCATCACCTAGGAAAACATTACCTCCATCATACCTTTCATATTCATAGAACCACTCCCTGTGGGGAGTCATATGAAAGGATTCACTTGAGTCAACCAACCATGCCTCATGATATGCATGTGTGCTTGAAGAAGCCAAGTACACATGCCCTCCTTCTTCCTTAGAGGTTTTTTCTTCTGTAGAAGGAGATTCTTCAGATCCCTTCTTTTTCTCAACTTTGGATCTACACTGCTTTTTGTAGTGCCCTTCTTTTCCACATCTCCAACATACCTTTACAAACTTTCTGGGAGATTTAGATCTAACCTTAGACTTAGATCTCCCACTTGAGAACTTAGATATATTTCTTTCCTAGGAATGTCCTCTTGCAAATAATGCGTATGTGCTCTGTCCTTCCATATTATTCCGTCTCATCTCCTCCAACAACAAGGATGAGACCACATCATCAAAATTCAAGGAATTGTATTACTACCTATGGCCACAACCAGACTATCCCATGAGTCTGGTAAAGAACACAGTACACTAATACATTTATCTTCATTTGAAATTTTAATCTCAACAGATACTAACTGACTTACCATAGTATTGAATGCGTTCAAATGATCTGCCACCGAGTCTCCATCTCTCATCCTCAGGTTATACAACTTCTTTCTCAGGAATAGTTTATTTACTAGGGACTTAGACTGATACAACTTCCTCAAATTATCCCATAAATATTTGGTTGTAGCTTCCTCTGACACATTTAGTAATATTGAATCTAAGAGACACAGTCAGATTGTGCTCTTTGCCTTCCGATCCAACTTTTTCCAGTCATCTGCTAAAGTTCCTGTAGGTGCAGTACTTGGATCTACCGTGATCCACTGATCTTTGTCCACCAATAGATCTTCCATATTGAGCTTCCAGAGATCAATACTTTGCCCATTAAACTTCTCGATCTCCATTTTCGAATTGCTCGCCATTTCTTTTCACTTGAAAAATCAATACCACAAATATCCCACTGTAACAAGGCTTATCACATCCCCGAGCCAAACCCTTGACCACAAAGGCATCCCCCTAAAGCCAACAAATCTCTGATACCAGATGTAGATTTTAACCTTGTACAATATTTACTGCAAACAAATTTTCAGTAAAAGAACAAAAAAGATACAATGGAAAATACAAACATTACACAGATATGTTTCCCCTGGAAACCCAAACTGGGAAAACCAACATATTCTATATTCATTCATAGTGATACATTGTTTACAATACAATATACATATAGGAGCCAGCGACATCCAAAACCCTAACCCAATGACATGGATTAGTCAACAACCCTAATTCATTAACCGGAAATAGAAAACCATCGGAAAAAACCATGTGCCAAAAAACCTCCCAACAATGGACATGAAAATCAAGGCGACAAGAAAAACGAGGAAAAAATGCGACATATTTCCCAAGGAAAAAAAAATCCCTCAAACCCCCCTGCACGCCTAGCGCAATGCAGACACTACTGCTCGTGCAAATGATATAACACATACCCAACAATTGTCTCGTTGATCATGTATGATATGTCAAGTGGATTTGTGCAGTGGAATTAACATTGTCTTAAAACATGTCACGGGGGGAGTTGGATGATGTTCCCCCCATTTATTTGGAATTCACCCATAGGGACCCTAATCATCGACAAGTGCATTTTTCTCGCACAATACATGATAGAATTCAAACCTTTAAAAATATTGAACTTTTGAGCTAATCCTTTATGCCATCCTTTCTAGGTTAGAATTTAATGGTGTACTTTTTCGTTAGATAATTGTAAGGATTATTGTTGAGTCTCTTGCCACCATAGCCAAACAAATCCCTTTTCCCTCTAAGATTATAATTCCTCTAAACAATGACAAAGCTTCCACTTAGTTATTTGTTGTGATCCCAATTCCCCATGCAAATTTCATTTCTATGTGTCCATCATGGTTAAATATGCAGTCTTGGTTATCACTTCAATGTAAAGCTTTTGTAAACATATTTTCAATGTTCTTACATAAATATTCCAAATATCCACAAAATGATTGAAGCCCCGGGTAAAAAAATAATGACAAGATAAAAGTCCTTTAGTCGAAGATCAATCCATGCCTATAGAGCCATTAACCTTACATATACATGAAACAATATCATTTATAACATACACATTCTCATCTCTTAATTGCTCAAACACATGCATGTTTTCTCTTCTAACTTAACCTCTATTCAATATGCAACCTCCTTTAGGGCTCCCCTTCCCGAAGCCAATATCCCACATGTTTCTTTGCAACTTTATTTGTATCTATTTTATAATCAACCCTTTCGTTATCTATTGAATCCAACATATTTGATGTGTAATGGAATTGCTTTCATAGAAGCCAACTCTACTTGCCTATGAGCCAAACTGACTTGCTTTGTGTTTTTTCTATTTATCCTTCTTCTCCATGAACTTCCATATTCCTTTGAGCTTTGGATTTCTACCTTCACTACAAACCAATTCAATCACCACTTCACAATAATCACATGGTCACCCCCTGGATGACTCTTCCACTTCCTTCTCCTTTTTCCACATTGATTACTTTTTGTCTTCCCACACACACATTGTTCTGAGGTGTGTTAAATTTCTATTTGTACTTCCATTCATGTTCCACCTTCATTGCCTTCTACACATCATCATTTTTATAAGAATCTATATGTCCATGCACCAAATTGTAGCTACATCTTCCTTTGGGCATTATTGTCATTGGGCCTCAAGTTCAATATATCATCATTCTCACATGCATCCTGCACCAAATTGTTTTTGCATATTCCATTGGACACTGTTGTCATTGGGTCTCAATTTTAATGTATTGCCATTCATTGTTATGCCAAAGACATCATCAAAACCATTATTGACTTAAGAGTTTTGAGATTATTGTGGTTGGAAAGGTTATTAGAAGTTCTCAGAAAGTCCACAATAGTCATCTTTTTTTTTGTCAACGTTTCAAATCACAAATTGGATCCATTATTTGGAAAAATAGTCGAGTACAAGAAGAGGGTATCCTTGCAATAAATACAAAAACATCGAAATGGTGAACCCTAAAGGAATATACGTAAGCCGGAATGAGAGGAAAATTAAACAAGAATAAACCAACAAAAAAGAAAACCATCATAAACCCTAAAAGTAAAAAAGTAATCTTAAAGCTTTACTAAAAGGGGTTGAATAATTAATCATTACAATAAAAACAACACGCAATAATAGAGCTATGCTATAAAGAATAATATCTCTACAAACTACAATTAACAACCTAAAGAAAATAATTAAGAAACATGGAATCTAACTATATTGCTATAAGGAAAAGTAATAGTAACAACGAACAAGGTTGCCTAAAAAATGAACTTAGATCTCCATTAACAATCAATAATACACCTTCATTGGCTACAACTTATGGTGATTCTAGATGTACAATCAAGTTAGTGTCCACCATCCATGTGACTAGTGATGGGAAGTGCCTTTTGACATTAAGTTTCAAATCTCATGATTTTGATACATTAACCTACCTCCATTCTTTGTTGTTGTAATTAGTATAAGAAATGGGAAAATATCCATATGCATTACAAATATCACATTGATTCCTCATTCTCTTAGATGGTCCCACATGCATAAAAATTGTGAGATAGGTATTGCTTACACGATGCTTAATAAACATGGTATATCCATAAAGGTTGAACACCTTAAGGAAATTTCTCACCCAAATAGATCAAATATCAGTACACCAATGTATATGTGGTTAAACTCCTCATAGAGGGAAATAGTCCATGGCCCCAACCAACATGGCCACTTGAGGCAGTATATTAATGCAAAAGAAAATAATTTACATGAGCATCTTTCAACAATTGATCATTAAATGGCCCTCATGCTCTTTAAATAGATATCATGGACCCATCGGGTGTTAAGCCATGGATCAAATGCCATTAGTATCAAGGATAAGATGAGCCATTGGATCGTTTTATGTCTAGAACATAACTGTGACCATCATATTATATAATTACAAAAACACATTAAAGAAACACACTTTACCTAAAGACACATTCGACCAAGTTAAACTTAACTAACTCCTAAGTATCTAAATATATTAACACACCAAAGGTTTGCCAATACAAAAACTAACATTGAATTACAAGTCCTAGTCATGTGAAATGATTATATTCTTGAGAATCCCATCAAAATTGGGTGGTTTATTTAAGAGTATTGAAAGACATGGATAATGATTGCTAATTGTTTCTATCACAAGGGTCTCTTTATAAAAAATTCAAACTATGATGAGATAGATTTCTATATTCAAATTTCACATATCTCATGTTGATAAAGGAATGAATATACATCTTATTAAAATTCAGTGGTCGATCATCGTTCAACCTTGAAAATGTGATCTACTCACATAATTCCATTGCTTTGGGCATCTCCAAAGTGATTTGTGACATAAAAAGGGTGCATTTCTTGTTAGATCAAACAAAACGCAACATATTCATTTGATCATATTATGACCAAAAAAAAAAAAAAACTACATTTTGAATAATGCATATCAAACACCATACATATCCTCACTAATATTCCCAAAGGATTTTAGTTTTTTCATAATCAATAGAGTGAACAGTTAATGCAAGTATTAAATTTAATGACTGATCAAAATCTAGACCAAGGGTCAAATTTTAGCTCAAAAATCAACATTCTTGGAATTGCCTCAAAACGAACGTGAGCGTAGCCCTTGTCGTCACGAACCCAATGCAACTCGTTTCGTCTCAAACGGACGTCGGGAGCGAGAGATATCACGATCTGTCCAAATCGTCAAACAGGTACAAAAATGGATGCTGACTGTGCAGTTCGTATAGTCCGTACGGATGCTAACGTGGCATGACCGTACGTTGATGTGGCTTGGCCGTACATGCTGACGTGGCAGTTTCATATTGGTAGACTTGGGCGAATCATTTGTTGACACGTGGCAGTTATTGGGCAAATGGTAAGGTGCCACGTGGCCCAGTCATGGGCTGCCACGTGGCACCCCGATATTGGTTGTTGTTCAAAATTTTGTATAGTCCACCGGATTCGAACCGTGGACCTCTTCCTTTGGCAACGATTTGGTAGAGTGTGGGCTACCACTAGCCCACATCGTAGTCCTTGTTATGTATACGAGGTTTTATGTATTTAAATTCGTGCTATGTAATATTCGGCGGGGGGGTCGGGCCGGGGCTTAGCCCCGACCCCCAGTTCTATGTCTTTGTACATGACCATGCCTCCGTTGATTGCGCGCGGGGTTTTTAAAATGTAGCCCATGGTTTTATTATGTGTTTAACATATGATCACAGCGCGGGAGTTTGGTGTTGGTTTCAACGGTTGTGAAAAACGAACCGCCACATGTTGCATTTTTATTTGCCTTGTAAACAGAGCCCCCTTTTGTTATAGTGCGTGGTCTTATGGTGACCGCATGTGCCCACGAGCTTGGCGGTTAGGGGCTGGAGGCACCTTAATTGTCCTACAATTTGGACAGTTTTGCGGTTGGGCGCGTGTGCTGGGTTTAAACACGCATTTTGGAGCGTGTTCTTGGTTCAAGCACACAGAGGTGCGTTTTGGCGAACTAGTTTTAGCAAGCTTGAAGGAAGAGGATGACAGGAGGCCTATCTTTCTCATTTTTTGGCCGATTGAGGTGCTGTAAAAGCCCAACTAGGGGTTTTTGGACATCCTGAATCCGTTGGCACTGTTATCAAGGCCATTTGAAGACTTCTTTTGCAGGTTTTGCACCATTGAAGTTTCAGAGAGCTCTAGGGAGCTTGAAGCCCTCATTGATTGAGGACATGTTTTGGTGAGCCTATGTTTGTTTTCTGTGATTAAATAATCATTTTTGGCTAATTGTTATGCTATGAACACATTGGGACAGGTTTCAGAGGCTTTTGAGGACTTTTACAGGTGTTTTTTCCAAAGAGAAGCTCAGGGAAGCTTATGGCCACATGTAGAAGAGGTCATGCCCGGATGAGCCATGATTCGTTTTCAGAGTTCTATTAGTCATTTTTGGGGTTTTTATGTGTTCTGATCTCAATGGT
Source organism: Picea sitchensis (assembly GCA_010110895.2). Lineage (NCBI taxonomy): Eukaryota > Viridiplantae > Streptophyta > Pinopsida > Pinales > Pinaceae > Picea > Picea sitchensis. Next base: position 83,673 of record SNQJ01S0016800.1, on the reverse strand, counting down.
ATAGTATGTTTTTCCATTGGAGTTGAGCAACAGATTGTAAAATAACTTTTGACAAATTAATCCCAGGGAGCCAAGTCCATTGATGGAGGCTCAAGGAGATGTAGCCTGGAGGGGGGTGAACTCCTTTATCATGTTGTGATTGTTCTGAGTTTGATGGTTTATTTGTTGCAAGTTATGTTGCTGTGTATTTATTGAAAGTACATAATTAACCATTTAAAATAACATATCCTCACACATAAGCATTTACACGAAGATACATGAACTTAACACATAAGTTTATCTTGCATATTTTAACACATGAAGCAAGGTCCTGTAAAGTTTAATTTAATGAAGTAGAGGGTGCTTGCATAGCATAACAAGTCAGCCTTCTATTTTCAGATCAATGACTCATCTTGTTGATATTTATGGTCACTTTTCATTCCCTCATGGACACCCATCAAATAGTGTGACACCTATATTTTTGTTTGTTATATGCATATAGTTCTAAGTTCCTCAATTTGTTATTTCATCCTTCCTTTCAAGGAAAATTCTTCACTACTTTTTTTTTTCAATTTACCTTTTATTTTCATTGTTACTCTCAAATTTCATTAGTCATGAGGAAAACATAGAATTTGTGTTATGGAATGTCCACCAAGATTCTTCTGGGTTGATTATGCATCTTCTTGTGCCTTTTTCAAATACAACTCACCTTATTTATCGATTTAAGCTTCTACCATGTGATATATTGTTGTTACAAGCTTCAAGATTTGTCATGTTCGAGTTAATAGTGTTGATGTTTTAGTCATGAAGATGGATCACATATAGTGAATCAGAAACATCAACACTATTAATTCTAATGTGGCGAATCCCAAAACTTGTAACAACAACTCACTTTCATTTTATTGTTATGGATAATTCCAATATAGTTTACAAATTTAAAGTAGGCAAATATTGAACCTAGGCTTCATATGCTCATTTTTTCCACAAACTGAGCATATAGGTTGCTATATACATTTTTTTATATTCAAGCCAATTGAGGTAGAATTTAGATTACATATTTTTTGTTTTTATGTTCATATTTGTATCCTACAATTACAATTATAAAATTTGAAATTGAGATGCAAAATTTACCTAGATATGAGAAATAATTGTTTATTTAGCATCTAGGAGATATCATTGAACATGTATTGACAAGGATTTCAAATTCATTCAATTGGATTTTAACCAAATCAAACATATTTTTTGCAGAATTAACTTTTCTATTTTTTCCCTTTTTTGTCAACTAACTAGCATTCATAAAATGAATCATTTTTTGAGTTTTCTTCTTGGAACGGATTGAGATTGATTTGGAGTGGCTTCTTGGTCATATTTACATATTCAATTACTTGAAGAAAAATACTTTATTTTGGTTTGTTCATTATCTCCATAACTTTATTTGTTATACATATTTGTGGACCTGCAAAAGAAGAGAGAAAAGTTACATGTCATATCTTTCTGATCTTATAACATGTTTTGATGCCTTCATGTATGAGATGCCTAATTGGCCACCACACACCCCTCCTACTCACTTGGATAACTTTAAAAATTGTTTAAAATTCTTCCTTGTAAATTCACACACTCTTCCTACTCACCATAGGGGCATGTGTCTCAAAAACTGGATAAAAATTATAAATTCGTGAAAATCACACGCTCTTGAGTGGAGTTTAAGGGGAAATTACTTCAATAACTTCCTAAAACCAACTTAAAATTGTCTCAACCAAATTACAGTGGTATAAAAATAGGTCTAATATGGATGGAAAGGGGAACCCATGAATCAATAATGTAGTGGCAGAGATATCATTTAGATATCATCATGCCAAAGCAATCGAATATTATTATTTCCCTGTGGTTTTTATGACCTTCAACCCTTGGAAATCCCCTTCTATCCAAGTATTAGTTCCTTTTCATGTATTTGAGGTCTCAAATATCCTAATTTTCCTCATGCTATTGAATGAAAGAGAGTTGGAGTCCTGAAGCGGTCTTGAGTGGTCGAGGGATGGAGGAATCTGGATGATGGTTATGGAAGGTGTTGGCAACGAATCATGTATAACTTTGTATAACATTGTTCATTTAATTTAAAAGGAAATATATATGTTCTGTCTCTCCCCCAGAACTCCATGTTAATGGTCATTGTTTGATCTCCTTCAATGTATAGTTACAATTCTACATTTCTTGGTTGGTTAGTTATTGCAATCTTATGTCTATTGTCAATTTTGGTTTGAAGAAGGCTTCTTGGTTTCTTGTGTGCAAGTCTAAAGGTTGGACCAAAAAAAGGACAATTGGAGTAGGATCAAAGTGCAGGGTCTCTTCTCCAAGCATTCATCAAGACCAGGTACATCCTGATAACTAAATGGTAGCTATAGAAAATAGATTGTAGGCCAATCTTAGAGATTGAAGTTTATTGTTCTTCAAATTCGATCTATTAATAGTCCACCCTAGCTATAAGATAAATTCATCCACAATAGAACTAGTGACCGTATTGGGGAGAACTCCATGAGTTCTACTCATTAGGGTCTCTCTCTTGTTACTTGTTTTTTCGTAGGGTTCTTGGATAGCTTTTACTGTGTTTTCTTGCATACATTTCTTCAGCCTAGTTTTCAAGGAATTTTTGAGGGATTTTATGAAGTTTTTGGCCCAATTGTGAGTTTGTACGCACCTTTCCTGTGGGAACAGAGCATGTACATGATTTTTCCCTTCATAGTAAGTGAATGTACATGCAAGTTGCTCTCTCAAAGAGTGCATGTGCATATTGAGTCTCAAAATTTCATGTTTTTTTCCCTTTTTTACTTCCTATTTCCAATATTTTTGTTGTTTTGAGGATTAGGGTCTACTAGCAATGAATTATTGCTTGGTTTTTGTGCTTGTTTGCATGCATTTAGGGTTTGTTCATAAATAAAAGAGACAAAGCATTGTTTCTTTGTTCCTCTTTTACTTTTTCAGCATTACTTGTAGTGGTTGTTAGTTGCATTTCTCCTTTAAATTGCTTGTTTAGTAGGGCTATATTGTCATAAGTTTCAAAAGAGAAAATATAAAACGAGTGTTTGCATCTGCATTGTGCTTTTTGCTTGAAAATTTTCATTCTTTATGCTTGTTTGAAACTAAATACATTGAAGGATAAGTGGGAAGTTTTTATTTTCCAATGTTCTTAAGTTTCTTTTCACAATAGTCTTTGAACACCATAAGTCACACTACCATTCCTTTGATTAATTCAATAGATTTTGAAATAAATGCTTAATCTAAAATAAACCATGTTTTTTCTTGTTAGAAAAAACGATGTAGTCTAGGAATAGATCCTTGGTGCAATATTAGAGAGTAAATTCTCCAAGGCTGCAAAACCAAACTAGAATTTGACTAGCTAGTGCAAAATCCATTAGTAGAAAGAAGCACTTGCTAGGAAAGCACCTCTAACATAGGTGTCAATCACAAGGTCAAGCTAAGTAGGTGGATTAGACATCCCCTCTTCACTTGTTTGGTGGGATTATTGCATGTTCATGGATTTTGGGTTGAAGTTACAAGTCCTTGAGGTGACACCACTTCTCTTTGGAACTTTGGGTCGATGACTTAGTCTTGCATTCCTTTCCCATACACATAGTCTTGACTCGTGAACTATTCCTCCCAATTGCGATTTATGAAGTGGTAAACTTAGTGGATTTTTTTGGGACATCGCACAGGTGAATGCAAGTGAGAAGTTCTTATGGTAGTTGAGGAAAATGTTGGACACACCTACCACACTTAGAGGGGGGGTAAATGAGTGTGGGGATATTTTTCCCAAAACTTCCCTCTTGCACAAAACTTATCAATTAGCATTCAACATTTATTCATTACCCATTGCTGTAATTTATAACCAGTTAGATGTAGGCACATATCAACAATATATCATCAACAAGTCATCATCATAATGGACACAAAGAACACAAGATGTATGTACAATTTTCTTTTTATTACGGACTACAATCCTTGGGTTTATTAGCAACAACTGAATAGAGTACAACTCTACAAGAGCACCAACTCTATATGCAAGACTCAACTTATA
>SNQJ01S0016800.1:65974-79612 GCA_010110895.2 Picea sitchensis | reverse complement strand
GTTCTCCAATACTTTATCATTTAAATATTCCTTCTTGATTTTGTCACTTTACTTTATCATTTATATAATCCATCTTGATCTTGTCACTTTACTTTATCATTTAAATAATGATTTCTTCTTTTCAAGCACTTTTACTTCTTTGACCTTTTGGGGCTTCAAGCTTTCATATTGGGGTTCTCCAACTTCATAAGACCATAACTCTCAAACCGTGAGGAGTTATGTGACATTCCACATACCACCGGAAATGGCATGAAAAGCACTATCCATCTAGGATAGTTTCACCAACAACTTCATTGATCTTCATCTCATTATTCCACATGCAAGCATGGGTTCTCCAACGTTTCTTCTAGGATAACCCAATCCGTAAAGCGTCTTCCTATGAGGGCTTTCACCATAAGGGGACCACTTTGGAGTTCATCCATTTGTGCACCTTATCAACCATGATAAGACACTAATGATTCATCTTTGCATCGATTGGTTTCCACTTGGACATATATTCTCATCAAGGGCATCATATCAATCAATTACTTGACATCAATCAAACCAAATCATTTACATATGATCCAACAATCTCCCAAATAATCAAACCATTGGCATCAATGACAAACCATTTGCATCAATGACAAACCATTGGCATCAATGACAACATGATCCAACAAAAAATGCATAATCTTTGTTTCAACTCCCCTATAGGTTGTCCACTTCACGAGGGTACTTGCACCCTGGGTGATTGTTGCGTGAGGTTACTGTAATTGTATCCCACACCTTAGTTACTTGGTCTTGGGACTTCATCAACCCATACCAACTTTTGAAAGGTTCTTTTGATCAAGACTTAACTGTCTTGGTGTTTTGGTTTTTGATATCTCCTAGAGACTTTATAGTTATATTCTTCTTGTTTCTTTGTTAGTTAACCTTAGGTTGTATCTGTCTTGTCGCTTTTTAATATTTTATTCAAATTTGATGACCGAACACTCTGTCAGTTTCTAAGGACTCGAGGTCTTTCACTTGAAAGTGTGGAGCCACCTCCTCAAAGGAGAATTTTGGATCATATTGACTCTCCCCCATGTGAGACAATGGAAGAGAGACAAGTTGCATCAAACAATCTCACAAGGAAGGAAATTGTGCAAGAAGAGTGCAGTGAGGAATTATTAGACCAAGGGTATCTAAGGGATTTGGATGGTCACATGTCGATCTTGGCGAGAGTTCCATCTCCTCTACCACAAGGTGCTATTGATCCAGTCGATATTGAGGATATTCTTGATCCATCTACGATGAATTATAATCCACCCCATACTAGTCCTAATAGTCTTGTTCTTCTACATGCTATAACTTTCGAGAATGCAAATCACATTGCAAACCCATTCTACTAGTGGTCTACAATGAACAATGTCAATATTACTTTAGGCACTGGGGGCACCCATACCCCAACCTCAATTATGTCCAGTAGAGGATTTGTTCATCCAATCCTTAGTGTTCCTTTGATAAGCACGTTCCCCTCCACATTGAGAGCTTCAAGTGGAGGTAATTTATCACCCGTCATAACTCCTAACAGTGGTGTTGGGACTCAACATTCTATGTCATATGGTGATGGTGTTTTCTCTTTCGGGATGTTATCAATTGGAATGTCGCATGTTGCGACTAGTACACCCCATGTCTTCCCCAACATTAACATGTCAACAGGGAGTTCTTATACACCCTTCCATGCCTTTCTGTTTGGAGAGGGAAACATCCCTATGTTGGTTCCATCGGTGGGAAGTGAATATTTTCTGACTTCTGGCATCCCAATAGGAAGTTTTCCCTTCTTGAGAGGGGAAAAACAAATGAGTAGAGGACTTCCTCCATTTTTCCAAGTTCGAGTTAGCTTCCACCAAAACCCTAGTTTTCAATTGAACACTCCTTTTGTGCCTGGTAGTGGTTACATGCCAGGTAATTTTTTTGTGAGTACCAACCAAGGGACCCCTTCCCAAGTGGATTCTTATGATTTTCCTTTATTTTGAAATGTTGGTTCCCCCTTGATCACCATATTGAATATTCTTGGATTGAATGTGGGCCTACCTGTTTGCTTTGTATCCACTCTAAATGTTCCAAATTCTCTTGAGGCTTCTCAAATAAGCACCTTACATCAAGAACATCAAATTAATGCTGACCCTTTACCTTATTCACCAATGAAATATATTCATCATCCTTTTGCCTCATATGGTGAAAGGATACCTCGTAGCAACCAGAAGTCTAAAATAAATAGAAAGAGGAAGACGAAGAAGAAGAAGAAGAAGAAACGATAGAGGGATTAGTCAACAAGCATTGCAATCATGTTGGGGGAAAGCAACCTACCATTGCAATTCATTTTGGGGGGAATAACCTAGTCGCTACAAGTCATTATGGGGATAAGAAACCAATCAATGCAATTCATACTAGAGACAGGAAACCAACCAATGCAAGTCATGCTAGGGGAATTGATATTGTTGATAAATATAGATGACTAGGATGCAAGCCTAATTTACCTTGTAAAATTTGCAAGGGAGACCACCTTACTCATATGTGCCCTACTATTCCAAATGTACAAAGAGTGTCGGCCATGTCTAAAGGCTCTTCTCCTCCTAAACCACCTTTGGTTTCTTAGTAACCTATTCAACCATTGGTTGATGAAGTGGTCAAGTTGATGCAATCTTCGGCCAATCCCACTCTTCTTTTAGAGAGTGATGAGTCTACTAAAGTGGTCGAGCTGATGCAATCTTTGACCAATCCCACTCATCTTTTAGAGAGTGATGAGTATACTGAAGTGGTCAAGTCGATAAAATCTTCAATTGATTCCACTCTTATTTTGGAGAGTGATGTGTTGTATTAACCATGTTTTTTTCACTACTAGTTCATAACCTTTTGAACAAGGGGCATGGCCCCCTCCAAGTTTTAGGATGGTTTCCTTTAATTGAAATAACCTTGTTGAGCATCACCTTCCTTATTTTTCACCCTTCCAAATAAGGGTTGAAATTTATTCAACAAACATGTATCGATGTATAATAGATGAAGAAGCCTCTGCAATCATTTTATCCTCGTTGGCTTGGAAAGCTATGGGTTTTCCCAAGCTTGTGTGAACTACTAGTCAGTTTCTAGCTTTTGAAAAAATACGTAGTGAATATTTGGGGATTTTTCTTTGGTGGCCTATAATGGTAGGTGGGAAGACCATCCTAGTTGATATGATAGTGGTGGATGGCCCATTGGAATTAAATATGCTCCTTGGGCATGATTATGTATATGTTATGAATGTTGTGGTTTCTACATTTTTTTAAGTGATGAATTTTTCTCACAATGAAAGCATTGTCACTGTTGATCAATTGGCACCTGATAATCAAAATCCTTATTCAACTTTAGATCATTCTACCCCATTATATGTTTCTAGTATTTGGGTGGACTCCACCCTACCACTGGTAAATTATGTGGCATTGTATCCTTGGTGTTCAATTGATTCTTAGAAGGAGACTTTATAATCATGTTTCCCTTCTTGGGGCATGGTCCCAACAATTGATCAGGTGCTTTATCTAATGATGGAACAGGATCCCTTGCTCCCCCTTATTGGCCCGAGGGATTGTGATTTTCCTCTTGAGTTTGATTTCATTATTTTTAGGTCCTAAAACCCTAGTATTTGTGAGTCTTTATTGATAGACTCTACCAACTCTTATCAGAATATCCAATTTTATACAAAATATGATCAGTTCAATTCACCCATCTGGGCCATTAGTCCTCCAAGTTCACACGATTTATTGGATGTTGAATTTCCATCAGATGAGGCTATCCTTGAATCCATGACTACTATTGATAGACCCTGGGAAGATATGCATCATTGCTTTTTATTTCTTCTCAAACTAGAGACTTTAGAGGTTGACTACGAAAGAAATCCTTAGCCTGAGCCTCACAAGGGGCTCTACCTGAAGAAATATTATGTGTAATACACAAGGTTGTGTGGTAATTTGTACCAAATTGTACTTTCATGTTTTTTTGTTTTCAAGTTTTGTATTCCAAAGCATGAGTTGTTATCAGAGGTTTATATTAGATTTATTAAGTTCTTGGCTAGTGTTGTTGATCATGTATCCAAAACTTTGGAGACATTTTATTTGATGTTGTTTTTACGTCACATTGGTCCAAATTGATAGGTAACGACCGTGAAATTGGCATATAGGTTATGTTTCCCACCTTGTATTGTGCATTAATAATTTATTGTTCCATTCTTTGCCTTAGGATCGACCCCATCGAGTTGTGACCTTAAGCCTTCTTTATCATTTATAAGTGTCGTAAATTATGTGGTAAATCCTATCGATCTTGGGTACCCTAGTTAGCTCCTTGCTTGACATTGTGGTGCACATGCTAAAGTTTTCCATAGGCTTGGGAGCCCTCTTAGCCCTACTATGACTTTGCATTGAAGCTGCATGACTTCCTCCCAATCTTTTTCTGGCCATTCCCCATGGGATTCCCACTTTTTTTTTTTGTTTCAAATTGTATTGTTGCATCACATACCACTGCTTGTGATTTTGAGCCTAATGCCCACTACATTTCACCATTTGTTGCTTGCTGCTTATGCATTCTCTTCAATCACTTACCTTTGCATCTCTTGCTTTTGGATCTCGGAACCTTTATCCTTGGAGGATACATGTTGATGAGTGTCCATATCCTACACATCCTTCATGCAGCTTGTATAGGTATGTTTATGTGCTAAAAACTAGTTTGCTCGCGCTACAACACTCATTTCCTCCACTGCATCATAGAATTCTTTTATTCTTTTTTGGGATTTAATATCATGAAAAATACACAAAAATCAATATTTCTAAAAAAAAAAAAAAAAAAAAGAGAGGAGAGAAAGAAATAAGGTCTTTTCTTTTTGTGGTAGCAGTCTCAGCTATGTCACCCATGAACAAAGCACCAAGTTTTGAGTCTTCCACTCAACAAGTTGGGTTTTAGTATTTCCTTAGGAGCCAAACATTGATTTCTAAGTTTTTACTCCTCTAATTGGTTACTCTTCCAATCGTTATGGAGAGTTTTTTGATGCCTCATGTGTGACAAACTTATATCATTGTTCATTATTGCATGTTGCCCAAGTCTCCATTGAGTCATGCTTATGTTCAAGGGTTGTCTTTAGCTTGTGTCAACCATTCCTTTGAATTATTGACTGTCCATGTTGGCCTTCCCAGTTGTCAAGTTGTTCTTAGTCACATCATTATCAATGTTCTTTACTTATGCCAGTGTAGAAGGTCATCATTGACTTCTCCCTAGCTAGTCATATCTTATTGACTATGACACATTTCTTTGAGAGATTGAGCCAGATTTGGTAGCACCCTAGGCCTATTTTCATCATTGGTAGGTTACCTTGCGCTTAGCAGATGGAATTTCATCAATGGTCGTTGACAAAGTGTTTTCCCATGTGTCAGATGGTAAGACCTTTATTCACAAAGTGGGATTTGTGTTGTACTTGGTTTCCATTTTCATCATTGGTGGAATTCCTCACCTCTGTCAGCAATTTTAATTGTTGGTTGGTACTTATAAGGTCTCTTTCATGATCTATTTCCATCTGGTGCATGTGAGGTATGTACTGGGTGATGTGTTCTTCCAACCTTTGTCCAAGACCTTCAAATCATTTTCCACATGTTCGCTCATGTTGGATGATGGAGTATTCCTTAATGCCCTCCTTCCAATGGATCTCTTCCCATCAACATCAACTTATTTGTTGTGGGAATGGAATTTAGAGATTTCAATATACCCTGGGGCTTGCAGTCATCAATGGAATGTTCCCTAACTATCGATAGTGGGAGTACATCAATGTCTCTTGATTGATATATTCTACAAGTGTTCAATGACATCACATCTATTTTCACTTGCTAGAATGTAGTAGGTACCTTGACACCCATTATCATTATCGGCGGGTTGTCTCATGTTTGTTAACAATATACATCAATTACTAGTAATCAAATGGTTTCTCCCATGTTCGACGTCAAATCATTCATTCACACGGTGAGGATTCGTATAGTTGACGAATTTGGAGTGAAGAACTTGGGACATAGTGGAATCTCCTTTTTATGATGTTGCTTGAGTTGCACAAGACAATACCACTCACCCTCATGACATTAATTTTGTAGAATCAATTTTTTCATCTCGTAGTTCTAGTTATTCTCTTGATATACAATGAGACATAAATCCACATTGTATTTTCTCGTGGCTATGATCTATTTTTGACATGGATCCACTAGGTATATTTTTTGTGGCCATGGTTTATGCATTCTATACTTCATGGATTCACAATGTACTTGATTTGGAGGCCATGCTTTATACACTTAAGCATGGGTATTTCCACCTTGAGAAGAGAGTTATCTTACAACTTGGTTTCTGTTGCAAGTACTTTCCCGATATAAATTCTAGTGAATTGTTAAATATGAGAAATCTGAATTCAAAAACACCACAATAGATCCAAGAACAGTACAGAATAAACCCACACTTATTATTATGAAAACCCTTGAGGTAGGGAAACACCATATAATAGATCCTTTTACAGAAGGGATCCACTCTTGCTCACATGCCTCTTCGAGGGGGAAACCTCCTAATGAGATACCACTCCAAATACAATACTTCTTGAATTTCCATTACATTGCTTGAACCCCTTTACATAGTGCTACCAACCACCTAATAACATTCTAGAGGAGGAACCTTCTGATAAATACTCTTACATTTATTATGTTCACACTAGTATATCTATCTACCATAATGGGCCTTATTTAATAACATAGTGGACCTATTCCACCTTACATTGAATGGCCTCCACTATTATCACTATAGGTCCTTCAGTCCCCCCATTACATCTCTAGCTACACTACGTGAACTCCACATAGTCCCACTCAGTAGCTTCCTTTGTGGTATTATAATGTATTTTGGCCATCAGCTCCCATTATAACCTCACACATTAGGGGTCATATGTTATAGCATATTCTGACACCTTCATGTTAGATATGCCTTGTTGGCCACCATACACCCCTCTTGCACACTTGGATCACTCTGTATATTATTTAAAATAACTCATTGGCAATACACTTTCTCTTCCTGCTCACATTAGGAGCATGTATATGCTCTTCCTGCTCACAGAAGGAGAATGTGCCTCAAAAAGTGGATTAAAAATATATAATTCATAAAAATCACACATTTCCGAGCGGGGTTTCTGGGAAAACTACTTCAATAACTTCTTTAAATCAACTTCAAACTGTCTCAACCAACTTACAATGGTATAAAAAGAGGTCTAATATGTAAGGAAAGGGGAACCCATGAAGCATTGATGTAGTAGTAGAGCTATCATTCAGATATCCTTGTACCAAAGCAGTCAAAGATGATTGTTTCCCTATGTTTTTTATGACTTTCGGCCTGTGGAAATCCCCTACTATCCAAGTATTATTTCATCTTCATGTATTTGAGGTCTCAAATCTCCCAATTTTCCTCATCTTATTGCATGAAAGAGAGTTGGAGTCCTGAAGTATACCCGAGAGGCTTAGGGATAGATGAATCTAAATGATGGTTACAAAAGGTGCCAGCAACGAATCATGTATAACTTTGTGGAATGTTATTCATTTAATTTAAAATGGATATCTCTTTTCTTTCTCTCCCTCAAACTCTGTGTCAATGTTCATTGTTTGATATCTTTCAGTGTTTGGTTGGGTTCTATCTTTCCTAGTTGGTTAGTTAATTTAGTTATTCCAATCTTATTTCTACTGTCAATTTTGGTTTGAGGAAGGTTTCTTGGTTTCTTGTGTGTAGGCCTAAAGATTGGATTGGAACAAGGACAATTGGAGTAGGATCAACATGTGAGGTATCTACTCTGAGCAGTAATCAGAACCAAGGAGGTCCTCATAACTGAATGGTAGTTATAGAAAATGGATCGAAGGCTAATCTTAGAGGTTGAAGTGTATTGTCTTAAAATTCGATCTGTTAATAGTCCACCCTAGCTATAGGATAAATTCATCTACAACACCCAAAATTTGCAATGGTTTGACAAGATTGTTCCCTACTCTTGTCTATAAATTTCACTTGGATAATGTTCATGTTTTTATAGGTTATGATCCAACTATATAGCTTCCTATTCTTATAAATGGGTCCTCACTTTGGATACTCTCCCTAGATTATAATCCAACTATTTAGCTCCTTGCAATCCATATGTATCTACCACATTTCACTTCTCTTAGGAATCAACACTTATAATGAGATTCAATGTCCTTTGGGATGCTAGAATTCGTTTAACATCTTGAAATGCTTGAATTCGTTTAGCAACTTTCTTAGAATGTATGTAATGTTGGTCATATTCTAAAGGGGTGTCATTTAGATTTACAGATATCCTAGTAATGATCGTTTTTTATACATACAACTTAGACAACTTCAGCTTTCGTTTTTGGGAATGATGTAAATACAAATTCTACCACTGATATATTTCACTTTTTTAATGAAAAAATATTATACTTTGATTTCTTGTGAATGTGCTTTAATTTTTTGATCAAGGCACTACTTCAACATGGGCTATCATGTTATTTTTTCCGTTTCCGAGTGTTGTATGTGTGTTATGGGCAGTTTTATATGTCTTTGTTTCTCTCTCATCCATACATACTAAGAATAAGAGGTATATGGTTGTTGTGGTATGTTGTTCATTTCCACATAGATAAATAATAAAATTTTGTGAATACTTGACTTGTTTCCATAATTTTCCTTATACAGAGGAGTTATGCATAGTTTTTCTAACTATGATATTTATCACATGAGTGGCATACTTATTATACCATGCTGACAATGAAATGGTTTTAAACTTCTTCTCTTTTTTAAACTTAGATTCATATTTGTTAAATTAGTTTCCATAGGGAATAAAACATCTTCCTTCAAATCCTTTAATAGGTTGCTCAGTTAGACCCTTATTTAATTACTCTCTATATTACCCATGATTACAATATATTTTCTTGTCCTATCTTCATGTGGGATAATTGGACATCTTCCTCTCCACTTACAAGAGCACTTTGAATAACAAAGGTAGAGGGTCTTAATTTCATCCATGGAAATTGTTGATATCTCTCCCTTGACCTTCATATCAAGTCAAATTTGGGAGTCACCATGCATTCTGTTATCACATATAAATTTTTGGCTTTCGGTAGCTAAGAGGAGGAATTTCACACTATGTTAGCTAACGAAAGTTCATACTTTCTGTAGATCAAATCCATATAGCGTGCCAAGCATCACGCACCTGCAAAATAAAAGCAACACGAGTTAGCACAACATGCAAAATCCCAGCGCATACCTGTTCATGATTCGATGGTCATTTTAAATCTCTGCAGGAGATATGCACGAGATACCTGGAAGGCGAAGGAGGAAACAAAAGCCACTTGTCAAAAACCGCTTGCCAGGATTTTCAGTAGCTTACTCGACCCTGAAAATGCGTTGTTAGCTGCGGAAATTTCAGGCTTTCGGTAGCTAAGACGCCCCTGTTTTCGGCCTGTTAGCTACAGAAAGTGCAGACATTGCCAGAATTACAGGAACGCGCCCAGATTTCAGTTAAACACTGCCAGTTCGTTTCTCACGACTCTTAGTCGGTTTTGGGGTGGATTCTCATCTGTTTCACGCTGGAGGCTTAGCTGTTTCCTTATTGTAAATGCTCATTATTGAAAATCAACCACTAAACCCTAATTTTAGGGATTTAGCTATACTTTCACTATTTATGGTTTTGAATCATGAGACACCTGTTCCTTTCTAGAGGAAATTCGAATCTTTTCTATTCAAGAGGGGGGGAGGACATAGAGGAGAGACCCGAGAGGTCTATTGTAAGGTTTTCAAAAAATGATTATGAGCTGTAGGGCATGAAAGTTTGATGTTTTACTCAAAGACTTTTCTTAGTTTTTTATGAGAAAGATCTCGCTGATGAGTAAGACTTTTGATCAAATAGTTTATTCTTTATGTGTTATCATACTTCCTCTATATTCTTTTATTAGATGTTTTTTGTTTTGTTTATATAAGGATTATGTGAATAGAGTTTGTGCTTAAGATGTTGAGATAAGGATTATTATAACAACGGCTACATACACATCTTTTCATTTTGTGATGTTTGAAAAGGTTTTCTAACTATTACAGATTCTTCTGTAGTGACTGAAAACAGGTTGTTTTTTATCTTTAGCTACACTTTGTGTTTTTCCTGATTTCTTCATTCACACTTATTTGATCTCAGAACTGATCTTGGGCCTTATTAGACCTGATTTGCTGCCCATAAGATTTTAAGTCGAGATTGTTGTATTTCATGGACTCCATGCCCAATGGCTTCATTCCCTTCTTGATTAATTTTACCACTCTCAAAGTTTCCTAAAACCCAAGTTATCCAATCAAACATTTTTATTCATGATGTGCTAGACTTACACTTGAGCAGTCCAAGAGCAAATTCTAACGCTAACACATTCCACCGAGGAGGATTGATTCAATTGCTTCTTCATCATGTCCATGTTGTGGAAACCTTCAAATCACATATTTAAGATTTACTAGGTAATGTTTTAAAGTTTGAAATTTTTGTAGTTTCATCTTTAATATTTGGGTGTTTCCAAGTTATCTTGGAACTATTGTCTTAATTTTGAAAGAAAAATTGGACAAAAACAAAGAATTAGGGTGTTTTTGGGCATTTATTTCTTGATTTACCATAGATCCCTTTAAATTTCACCACAATATCTTCAATCTAAACATCATACATGGAAAGAGATTTCCAAAAATATATCCCCATTGTCAAAATTCATTCATTTTGTGGGAATTCCCTTAATTATGTTCCAGTGGATGTTGTTGTCAAGAAAGAGCATGCTCTACTATGTCAATTATTTACTCCATCTAAACATATTATTTTAACATAAAAACTTAATCACGTATGTTGATTTGAAATGGATATAAACTGACAAATTGGTGTAAGACTCAATACCTATAATGCAATTCGACAATTAACAAAGGTTAAGAAAAATATGTAAATCAAGCAAATGTAAATGTTAAAAGAGACAAATGTGAGAGGAATAAAAACTAAATGAAATAAAAATAAAATAAAGTAGGAGAGGAGCATGAGGAATGGGAAATGAAGGCGCATGGTTGTTGGCCTTCCCCTTACCCCCTCTCCTCTCGGCCCAACTCTCCCCATTTCTTCCTTCACTGTCATTCTCAATGGGTATTTTGGCCAAGAGAGGAAGCAACAAAGAAGGCCATGAAACATTTGTACCAGAGATTATCGAAATAAAGAAACTTAGCCCCATTCGAAGCTAGTTTTTCCTTTTGGGTTTCTAGGATAAATCATGTCTCAATGTGCATTGTATTGCTCCTATGTGATGAGTATTTTATTGTGTTAACTTGAATTTATGGTTTATTGAAGTTATTGGTTATATTTTTAATGGTTACTCTATAGATGGTTAATAGTTGTTAAGTAATTAATGACTGATAACTCAATCATATCTGTAGTGTGGAGGTTTTGCTTCATTTTTTAGTGTTTAATGGTTGTTATCTATCCTAACATGTCTCTGTCCTCCATTATGGTTAATTTTAGAGATGGGAAATCCATGGCTCCCATTCTAGATCTATTGCAAATAAAGTGGAGATTTCTAAATTTAGTTTTTATGGTTGTTGGTGAGTTTTAACTCTTCTACAAACTATTATTTCTTCCCTTGATCTAAATTTCATTTTGCTAGTTGGTGTCTTACTCCTCATGGCCCATATTTCTCCCTTGGGCCACCATTTCCTTGTTGGATGGAATTTTCTCTTTATTCACAAGTCGTACCTCTCCTATGAACCGCGATTTTGCTTTTCTGGCTAGTGATTCATCCATTTCTTGGGTTGTATGGTCATGTATTGACAAGAAGAGGATGTGTGCTAAAATTGCATGGCAGATTCTCATCTTTCTCGAAAAATTCTCTCTTGTGGGTCGACTTCTTACTCAAGTTGGTTTATTCTCATTTGATTTCTCATTTATTGGTGACTTCTCCTTGGCTAGAAGATAGATCAAGTGTGAAATTCTATATGGAGGACAATGCCGATATCATTCCCTATGACGTTTGACCTTCTGGACAACTCCAATACTCGATCACCCCAAAAACTCAACATTTGACACTAATCCTATACTCCTTATTGTAAGAGACTCACCCGACTTGTGTTCTTAAATGCTCTCACTAACTAAATCCATTGTTCCAAAACAACCTTCAACTCAATGAATAAATTCAAGTAGGTTGCAGTGAACAGTGATGGAATCATGAAATTATGGCATTTGTAGACATGTTTATAGAATTGAAGGAATATGAAACTCTTCATTGACCAAGAATAAAAAAATTAAAGTTTTGGACCAATTTTTTTTATTAACATTGAACAAAGTCTAGGTTGATGTAGTGCAATAGAGTGGTGATTTGAATGAGTTTATTTACATAGTTGCAATTAAATCTACATATTTACATGTATCATTTCTTTATTATTATGGATGGATGAAAGCCACGTCCATCTTGTAGAAATATCTGAGGTCCCATGGGGCTGCCATCTAAGGTTTGTCCTTGACCTTAGTATGGCTCTAAGTTTCAACTGTATGGCTGTCTTCTTTTGCTGTTTTAGTACAGAAAACAATCATCCCACTTTCTGCTCAATGTTTTGCAGGTTAGGTGCTCTTTTAAGGTGCCCTTGCAAGTGTTTTCTTATCTCAATGTTAGCACATGCAATATAACTTAAAACACATAACACTATCTCTAGATCTTGAACTTTAAAATGTTGATCTACACATCTAAACATGCATAAAATTGGCACAATTATTTTTGGTCAACATGACCCTGGATAAAACCCCCCGGGGAAAACCAGTTTGGGATATATGTCTATATAATGATGATCAAAGCAAGAGATACAACAATAATGAAATACAATGGAACCTGTATACATAACAAGCTCATCTCAAGCCTTGCCACAAGAACCAGAGAAAGAAGTGCCTAAACTGTGGTGAGCCCTCTCCCTTTGTTGCCCTCTGCACTGAACTGAAGTGCCCTAGCTCATCTGTGACCCAATGAAGAAATCCATCCATAGGAATGTCCTCTCCTATGATGCCTCTCCACTGAAACTGTCAGAGCTAAAATCCTCCAAGCAGATATGCTACCAGGTAGCTACCAGTCCTCTCAACATGTGCGCCCTCCTCCATGCAGAAAGGATCACCATAAATAAACAGAGACTAAAGCTGGATATCTCTCACCATGAAATCATGCGCCCTCCCTATAGCATCCTCATGCATAAGATCTCATCTCAATTTGACAATTCCTCCTCTCCTAGTGATCAACTGAAGGATCCAAGTGCGCCCTCCTCTCTCAGATGTGCCCCTCCTCTCTCAGATGTGCCCCTCCTCCATAAAAAATCTCCTAACCAAGAAGAGAATGCTAAGACTCCATGGAAATACTCTCCATGCAAGCTCCAAGCCAACACAAGCTCCTCCTCAAGCTCTCAAGGGTTTTACTCAAACCCTCATGAAGTGCACCTCTTTCTCCTCAAGATTTGAACCCCTCTTCTCTTCTCCAAAACTCTCAAGTGAAGAATGAGTCTCAAAAATATCTTTACCCTCTCTTTAGCCTCCTCATGCCAACCCTAAAAGATCAATGGCCTAGA